>WBMZ01003102.1:0-61122 GCA_013400975.1 Atrichornis clamosus | reverse complement strand
TCTTTTAAACTAACACAATATGCTGCATCTATGGGATAGACATTCTGTTCTGAACAGTGTTCTGAACAGCTGGACAGTAAAGAAAACAAAATGAACTTTCAATGAAGATTTGTTTTTTATTTAATTTATATGCTTCACTTTCAGCACAATTGTGTTTAAGTCCTTGCCAACAAAGCTCTTGAGTAGTAAAAGTTGCAAAGCAGTTACAGAAAAAGGATTATTTCTCATTTACCCTGTTAAATTCTTATAGGAAATATTGTGAAGTCACAGGTATAAAAAGCCCTCCTACTTATTAATCACATTTGTAAAAATTAATCACAGACCTATATGGAAACAAAACAATAGGAAGCTTAATATAATTTTATTATATCTGAAAATAATTAATTCTGCAAAGGTTTTTTTTATTCTCTCAAAGAGCAGAGATTATCTTTATTTGGTATAAATTGTTATTGCTCAACTGACTTCAGTAGACATACCCAGATACAAAAAACTGATACTGTGGACTAACATGTTAAAAGAAGACAAGATACCTACTTTAACTTTAGCAGGATGTATTCCATCTTGTCATTAAGAGAAAGCTTGACAGACAGCTTTACTGTCCAATGGAAATTCCAGTAACACCATTTTTAATAAAATTCTCACAAAATAAAATAGAAAGCTGAGAAAAATAAAATCAAGCCTTTTGACAGATTAAAAGGCTGTGAGAAAATTCAAATCAGAAATGCTGATTTGTTTCCAATATTTTTTATTTACACAGCATTTTTCTTCATGCTTTAGCTGAAACACTTTCAAAAAACAGGCGTAATATCCTCAGAAACAAGTATATGTGGTCAAGGGCAACTGTTCAATTTTGGGTGGGAATATGAGTAAACTGGAGGAGGTCCAAAGGGCAATTTCTTTTACAAGATCCTAAGGAGACTTTAGCACTCATGAGGGTTTTTCTCTTTCTTTTTTTTTTTTTAAGCTCAGGCTATTTTCCCTTTCTAAGTGAAACATAGTTTGCAAACTTAAGGTTGGACCTTAGATCTTAAGGACTCTATTACTTCTTTGCCCATTCATTCCCTTTTATGCACATTTTATGTCTGAAACCTTTACATTTTGCACCTCCTCGCTGGGAACTTTGGGAAAGAACTATTTCATTTCATCCAATCTCTTTTCAACTCTTTTAAGAAGAGGTGAAGATGTAAAGAAGGTCAGAATTGTCATTATAATGACAAAAGCTAGCTAGTCACAAGTGACTGGCTCATGTGAAAGGCTCACAACAGAAAAAGACAACCAGGTTCAACTAATTTTCTTTCTTGTCCGTTCTTTAAGACAGTTTAGTGTAATTTAGAGAAAGAATATACTAGGTTTACCCAAGCTGGAAATGCAGTTGGTATTGGGGTTACCAAATGGGGGGTTATAGGCAATGCAGTTTGTTAGACCTCTTGAGCCATTCTTTCCCATTGATTACTATCTCATGCATTTTCCACAGATAATTATTTTGTGTCCTGTACTGACAACAGCCCTCAGTGTGATCACTGTGCCCATCCTGTTTAACCAGAAAAAGTTTAAATATTTGATCTAATCAAGTTTTCTAGGCTCTGTCTGTATAAGGGAGGAAGAGACATAAATCTCCAGAGGTGAAATCATACCAAACTTAAGTGGAGTGTCTAAAACTTGTACTGTTAGGTGCTTTTTAGTTGAAATAACAATGAAGGCCATTTCTAACTTATATAAAGCTACAGCTGGACAGGTGAGCATCCATAATGATTGTATGCAAGTTTTATCAGGTAATGCTGCTTCAAAAAAATTAGACATTCTTTGACTGTTTTCAAGAGAACATGTCCTGTGTTAACTTCTTCAGATGCCACACTTCTCTCTTGTTCCTCTTTGTCCCAAATGAGGAGACAGGACAATGTTAGCATTTCACATTTCCCATGAAATATACATCATATAGATGAAATTTATGCTGTTATGCATTTGAAGAAAGAAGATTAATTAAAATAATTATTCAAAGTCAACTTTTAGTGACATACTTTACAGAATTATGGTTAGTCATCATAATGCTTATGTTTCTCTGAGTAGATATTTTTTCTAAGACAAATCCAGTTGAGTCATGCTTCTGGTGAATTAGTGAAGTTAAGGTAGTTTTATTACTTTTACTACATATTTTGTTTTTTGGAATGAATTTCAGCTGTAAATTTTGAAGTGAATAACTGTAAAAATCTATCCTTTTAACTCTGAATGTGATTTTAGTTCAATAGTTTAATTTCTCACTTCTATGTGTACTATACCAATATGCTTACTTTACAAAATAACTCTTCACATCTTTCCCCATTTTTACGACAGTGAACCTAGGAGAGAGATATTTTGGCTCTAAAGAAGTGAAAAAAAAAATTCTTCATGTTTTGACTCCAGAATTTAAATCTTTGATCTTCATTCAGCGTGTTTCAATAGGAAGTCAGATCTCTCTGTGTCCTCTGTATTTCTAGTGTTTTGTTGCAAGCACCACCATCCTCAACAGTCTTCATCACAAAGTCCAAACATCTGAAAGAACAAGTACTTTGTATTCAACATATGTTTTGTTGTCTGTGTTTTAATATTTCTTATGTCTGATACTTATATTAATACTAATGTGTTAACTTCAAAGAAAAAAGCTATTTTAATAACATTTAGAATGGATAATTAGCTTACTTAGCACCACAATATTAGGAAATTTGATGAGTGATTTGTTTTTATGTGTTGATTACAAATTTAAATATTTTTCCTTACAGCTCAAATACTTTATTAAAGCTACTCTACATTTTTTCCAAGTTTTATTTTATTTAGTTTGATGAGCAATTATGACTTCTAATACATTTGCAAAATATTGTCATTACATACATGATGAAAATATTGCATCCACTTTGATGTAGCATTTGATTCTTCAGTTGAAAAATCACTACCTAAATGTGTGAAACTATATGCACTTAATGCAAAAGATGTAAACATAGACAAGAAAGAAGGATTGGCTGTCTAAAATGCAATAAAAACATGCTTACTTATTTTACATGTAAAAACATTAGCACAGATTAGTATTTAAATAGTTTGGATCTGATTTACAGGGAACTGTGTGCAATAAAGCTTTAATGATTTAATGATACACCTTTTCCATTGCCAACTTTTTTCCTTGGCAGCTGTGTTCTGTACATGCGTGACAAACTCTGGTGTATGTATTCATGATAAATTGCTTATAGACGTGAAAACCTAAAGCCTTCTGAAAATTAGGTCAGTGTGAACAAACAATTGCTGGGTGTTACAAAGGGTGAACCCTCTGACACATTTCTCTGAAGAATCTGGGAAATGGTATGGAAAAAGCTGCAAACATCTTCAGATCCTCCTTTGTTTATATACTTTCTCTTTTCCAGTTTTAAAAAGATGTTTAATAGATTTTTTTGTTTGTTTTCCACAGAAGACACTGACAAAGCGTGCTTTTAAATCTAAAAAGAAAGGTTTCCCACAAAGAGTTTCCTTTTACACTCTCCTACAGTCTCTGTTTCTTCTTGCATTCCCCTTCCCTTTTCTTCATAATTGTGAAAATCTCAAAGAGAATGCTTTCAGTATTTTTGTCTTTTCTAGCTATAATCAATACTTTTCACAAAGTGGATTCCTCTTGCCTTTTCATTTTTTCTTGTACCATTTTCTACCTCCATTTCATTCAGCCAACAGCAGAATACCTTTCCCCTTATGTTCAGTCAGCTCACTGCAGAGCAGTACCTCTGCTCCACCAACGCCCTCGATCACTGATGATGTTGTAAAACCGAGTTTGAAGTAGAATGAAAGTGCTCCTCCCCTAAAAAGACCAAAAAGGCTTTCAAAATCCAAAAGTAATATGAAAAATAATGACAACAGACCCATTTTAAAAATTGAGAAAACTCTTCAGAAATCAAAAGGTTTCCAAAGAAATATTGCTCTTCTTTCTGTGTCACCACAGGACAGGTTCTTGCTTCCAGATCTGTTTTCACTCAACTCAGTGGCTTTCTGATCTATGGCAAATTCTGCATAATTTCTTCTGACCCTAGGATGCCTCTTTTTGTGTCACCCTTGGGAATATGTTTGGTCCCTTTTCCTCTCAGAGATATCTTTGTCTTTTCTTGTGTTGCATAATCTAAGCTTTTCATGACTCTCAGCCTTTTCCTCTTGTTGCTCAAGGATAAGCAGAATCAATCCCTGGCATCAAATGCCATCTGACATAGAATCGTAGAATCATAAAATATGCTAAATTGAAAGGGAGTCGTAGTTATTTCCCTTTTTAAGGAAGTACATGACAGAAAAGACTACATTAATCAAAATTATTTTTCACTGTTTGCATTCTAGCTCAGAGACAAGGAAGCCTTCTGCTACTATTTTGTTTCAACAAATTGCAACCTACAGGATGAAGTGCTTCAGTTACTGGGTGTGACAGGCTCCCTAATCACATGACATCGTTTATTCTCCTTGATAGACAATATGTAAAACCTGGCAGAAAATCTTAAATTCTAAAAATCAAAATTCTGTACATTGCTCTTCAGCTTGTGGGTGTGGTTGCTGTGAAAATGTACCCATACCTCTGCTTAGCTCTTTTCTGAAGTACAGGCTATAGTTTTCCCTATTTGGGCCATTTTGGGGAGGATTCCAGAATTAAGTTTCAAGATTAGCATACATAAAACCACATGAAGTGGGTGTTGCTGGCTCCCAGGCATATCGTATGCAGACTATATTAAAAACAGCAATCAGAGGGGTATATGGCACTGTAATTGATGTAGGACATTATGAACAATTTAAGTTGCATTAAGGACATAAGTAAAAACTATAAAGCTATGTGTGTTCTTCATACAACGCTGGTGTTAAATATTTCAAAGGGCAGGGTTTCAGTATAAAAGCCTATAGAAGATATTACAGGTATGATAAAAAGGGCAGTTATAAAATGATAGGGAGCAGCTGGGCTGCAGTTCTGTAAAATTCCGAAGGCAAGAATAAAATCTAAAAATCACATACAGAAGACATGGGCATGACATGAGATATGCAACAAAGACTCTCATATTACTGTTCCTAAAAGAGTTGAACTCTTGGTATACATGGTGTTCATTTGGTTTTATACGTTAATTGAGTAGAATCTACAACACTTTCTAACATGGATAACAGCGGCACAAGAGCAGTCACGTCTGAAAATTCAGTATATGTCTGTTCTTTCCCATGATTTCCATGTTCTATTTAGACTAATTTTTCCCTTTCTTGTATATATGAATGTAATTTACTCTTTGTTCCTAGACCAATGGCACAGTCAAAACATCAATTGCCTGAGCTAGGTACTCAGATTATTCTTCACAAGGGTATACCATAGAATCCTAGTATTTAGAATCCTAGTTTGGAAAAGACGTCTAGGATCACCTAGTCCAACTATTATCCCAGCACCACTATGTTTACCAGTAAAACATGTCCCAGGTGACACATACACATGCCTTTTGAACACTTCCAGGGATACTGATTCTACCACTTCTGTGTGCAGCCTATTCCAATGCATGAGAACTCTTTCATTAAAGAAATTTTTCCTAATATACAATGCAAACCTCTTCTGGTGCAACTTGAGGCCATGTCCTCTGGTCTGTGAAGCACAGTGGAGATGTGTTGGGTGTCATGACATGACATGTTCCTGCTAACTCTAAGGAGAAAGACAAACATATAAAAACTTTAGTGGTTGTTGAATGTTGTTTAATCACAGCCAGTAGCCAAGCATAGCACAGCTGCTCACTCACTATCTCAGCAGCAGAATTGGGGAGAGAATTGGAAGCATAAAAGCTACAAAAATCATGGGTTGAGATAAAGACAATTTAATAGGGAAAGCAAAAGCCGCACTCACAAGCACAGCAAAACAAGGAACTAATTCACTACTTCCTATGGGCAGGCAGGTGTTCAGCCATCTCTGGGAGACCAGAGTTCCGTCACAACGTAGTGGTTACTTGGGAAGACAAACACCATCACTCCAAATATCCCCACCTTCTTGCTTCTTTCCCACATTTTATATATGTATTGAGAATGTTGTCATATCGTCAGTTGGAGTTGCCTGTGCTGGCTGTGTCCCCTCCCAGCCTCCCATGCACCCCAGCTCTCCTTGCCAGCACAACAGTATGGAAAGTAGAAAAGGCCTTGGCTCTGTGCAAGCCCTGCTTAGCAATAATAAAAGCATCTCTATATTGTCAACCCTGTGTTCAGCACAAATTCAAAATTTAGCCCCATACCAGCCACTGTGAAGAAAATTAACTTTGGTGAATTTTCCCCGGCCAAAACCAGCACATTGAATCTTCTGCAGATCTCTTGTAGTAACCCATGGTATTAAAACAAATCCTAGTGCGTGTTGAAGTTTGTGCTGCTGTTTCACCAGTGTCGTTTTCCACATCAGCTGCTGGTATGTTATACATCAACAGTGCTATATTTCCATCACATAGTTGGTCATAACTAGCCTATGAGATGTGGAGAGTCGTTCTTGAGGTCATTCAAGCAACTTCATCCACAGCTGTCCTTCAGCAGGCTCCCTATGGGTCCTTTCAGTGTGTTAAAGTAGATGGATCCACAGGTTTCTCTCCTTGATCTCACAGAGAGCTACTCTCAGTGATAGTGGCATGAAGAAAATATTTTTAAACAGCAACATCTAACTGGAACAATTGCTATTAATGCAGACAGCTTTAAAGATGAATGAAAGCACCATCTGGTAGCAAGGTTATTGTTAGATCTGAAAACTATAAGAAGGTTTCTAACAAATGCACTTTTTAATCTCCTTTTTCAATCTCTTGATTATCCATTAAATATGCTGTTCTGCCAGAATGTATCTCTGGCGGGTCTCACTTCATAGTCCATACCCATTGTTGTCACGCAGTCTAAACCAATTCAGAAGAAGGAAAGTCTCTGACAGGAAAATACAATGCAGGAGGCTGTTGTGGGATGCTTGGGAAGACTATCAGCTGCCAGGCAAAATAGTCTGATTTCTACAAGCGAGGAAGGCAAGTTGCCAACTCATCCCAACACGAAAACCAAACTCCAGCCTAATCTCTTGCTCTGTCTCCTCTGCTGATTATACAGTACAATCAAGCACTGGCTAAAGGCTTTGCTGTAAGCAACCACTAAATGCTACATCATTGCAGATATGATCAAGCTGAATTGATTTGTTCATTATTTATTAATTCATAGTGGGTAAATATCTTAATCATTCTAAAGTAGAATGCTCAACTTTGCATTATGAAGCAGTCTAAAAGTAGATGAACTAGATTCCTTTTCTCTGAAATTAGACTGGGAAACATCCTGAAGATGCTCACCTAGTATTTTCCAGACAGTGAAAGGCTGGAATTGAATGTCTACCTTTGAAAATTTTATGGCTAACAATGTATGTCAGCTGTTCTAGCATTTCTTCTTTTGTAGAATCCTTTTTAAATTGTAGAATTTAACCAGCCTATAATTTTTCCTTAGATTTACCAATCTCTGGTGTTTCCAGCTCATCTAAGTAACAATCAAGAGTTTCATAGTCAAGATGTCTGTATTTTGTACATTCAGGTGCTAAACTTGGTTATCAACGGATACAGAAAGTAACATAAATACCTTGAGTAACAGGTTTCTAATAGACTTTTAATGTCAAAACTACAAAGAAGGATGATATTTGACCATATACTCTCTGTTAACAAGTCACGTATTTTTTCAGCTGTTGTCCAGTTTCCTGTTTGGAGCAAGGAAAAGTCAGAAAGATTTCTCATGAGCAAGAAGGTAGAGCAATTGGAAGAAAACCTGCTGTACTGACTTATAGCAATGGTTTATTCGTTAGAAGTGGTATAGCTTATAATAAACTCCAAAATGTTCAGACTATTCTTTGGATGAATAAGGAGTTAGGGAATGGAAAATCAGAGCTTTCTTCTGCACCATCCATTGAAAACTACATTATGTGTCTAAGATATTGTAGGGTCTGGACATGAAGGTACACATATTTGTGTGTGTGTGTGTAAATATATATATATGTAGAATGTATGCACAGAAAATGCAGTAAGTGGTGCTTTTAAAGTTCTTGCTCTTCATCTGGATGTCTTAAACATTCAAGTGTTGGGCTACATTAAATACTGGGACAATGTATCCTGACAGTACCTCAGCTGAACCACTGGCATATTTTAATGACTGTTTCTACTGTCTAGTGTTACTTTCAACAACACTTTAAGGACTCTTTTGTAGAAGTTTCAAATCTTGCATCTGGGTAACTTACTGTAAATGTAACCTGACAGAGGAGTGGAATCTGTCTTAGCTTCTTTTCGTAAAGGGATCAATAGCACTTTACACCTAATCTTTATTTCAGCTTTTAGGCTTTTAATGCATCATTTGCTCCCTTTTGACACATACAGAGAAAAAACTGCTACAAAACAACAATATAATTTTTCCTTCAATATAATTGACAGGAAACTTTTTCTTTAGCTCTGTGGAAAGAAAAATCTAAGAGTTAGGGTCACAGAAAACATTTATTTTGTTTCTCAGAAGACTGGGCAAAGGAAATGACTTTTCAATCAATATAAAGCTAGTCAATCAGAGAAAAAGACAAAAAAACCACGAAAAACAGCACAGAGGAAATTGAAGGGCCTTTTGCACTCTATGCACAGGGTTGGAGGAAGTATTTTCCCTAGACTCTGCATGAGCAACTGCTCTGCTAGTTGGCTTCCCCCATCTGAATCAGCAGGAGCTAACATGGGGAGAAAGGGAGACAAAAGATGTTGTGGGTCATTGAGTTAACCAGCCTTGTCATCATTAAAGACTTCTGTTTAGGGTCTCCCTCTGTTCCTGCATGCCACCCTGACGACAGTGGAAGGGATGCTTGACATTTGAACTACGAAAGGAAGTCACGGTCTGGGAGTTTTTGTCAAATAAAGGAGTCATAAAGAATATTTTATTCAAACATGTTCTAGCTTTCCACTAGACCTGTTAGAGCGTGACCTTTTTATTTTTTTAATTTTGTGAATGTATATGAGGATTGGAATGTCTCTAATTATTCACACTACAAACATACCTAGATGGGCGTCTCAGTTACTGAGCACACTTTGGCAGCTTTGCAACACAATGAAAACAATGAAAAACTGTTGAGTTCATGATTGTGAAGTCAGAACTTTCCTCATAATTAGGAACAAACATAGGTGAGAAGAAACCTGTAAGTACAATTTCTCCAGAAGACAACCAGCTGAGCGTATTATTGGGTGTAACTAAAATTATAAAACCCCTGAACTATGTGATGTTTCTTAGTTCCTCTTAGGTTTTAGTTTATTTTTTTCAAATATGAGAAAGTCAAAGCATTAAATCAAAGAATACGGATGAGAAATTACCCAACATCATGGCAGCTATATGAGAAGAGAAATTATGCTAGAGACAAATGAGAGAATATTTATCACTGCTGAAACAATAGATTTAACATTTTTTGGCTGCTTACTTGAATTTTTATGGTATAATTACTTTATGCATAAGGTATCAGGAATCCAAGGCATTGAAATTTATAGGCCCATTTAGTACCTTTCACATATTTCTCTGTGGTAAAGATGGTGTTCAACCATCTTTTCTTGAAGTCTGCTTCTTTTACCCAGTAGTCAGACTTGGAATTCTTAATGATAAGTGTTTGGAAATATAGAATTTTATGTAAATTGGGTTGCTCTTAAGTTTGACATGCTTGTTTTTCCCACAGATTTTGACTGTAATCTGTCAGTTTTTAAATATGAGCTTCATCTCTACCTGACAGATATCAGTCAAATTTCACCTTTTTTATTCAAGTATTGAGGAGATGGGCTAAGATCAATCCAGGGCAGTTATATTATTCTCCAACCAAGTTATTTATGTCATTCTACCCCTTTAGGTGGACCGTGCTTCTGGAGCATTCCACCACAGTTTACACTTTTTCACTCCCTAGCCTACAGGGCTAGTGGTGTCAACTACAGACGTGGAGCATGTGGATTTTTGACCGGTATAGTTCAACAGGATGCTGCACACCTCCCATACATCTCCTTTAAATGACACCTTCTCAGGCTGTATGGCAACATTCATCACTGCACAAAGTGTAAAAAGAAAGCTTTTATGAAATTCTGTGCATAACAAGACCTTTTCCTCCGTGGAGTAGAGTTTATTTCTTTTTACTGTTCATTAGCTAACAGGAGGGTGATTTTAAGCAGCCAGGTAAGAGTTACCACTGAAATATCTCTCAGCTGGTGCTTCCTATACACACTGAACAATGATTTAAACTTCCACGTTTTAGTTAGAGTCTTTAAAAATATGCATGGCTGCTTAAAGCAACTTTACGAACAGGGAAAGGAAACACTGTACACCACAAAAGGTATGGGATTTTTTCCGTTACCCCAGTTAATTGGAAAACTTATGAAAGTTCAGGAAAAGGTTACACAAACACTGATTAACCCTCTATCCACTCACAGGACATTGTGTCCTGGATTAATTTACTGAGAAGAAAGCCTGAGTGAAACCTCGGAGAATTTACCCAATTTTATTTAATCTATGAAGTAGAATTGAAGCATGCAGATAAGATACAAGTAAGAACATGAATTAATATAGATTTTAAAATAGGAATGGAATAGGAATATGACCTAGAAGAATATTTATGCCAGTATTGCAGCATAAATGCTTACCATTAGGCAGACTTTCTAATGAAAAATCAGATAAAAGGTGTAATTTGAAATACATTACTAAGAAAGAGGCAAGAGATTAAACAATGCATTTAATAAATGTAAATAAGAAACCAAGGAGACTGGAGTTCAGTTCATGAATCCTGATTCAAGCAAATAATTTTGGAGATGTCTAATGGGGACATGCTGTAGTGATGACCAATTCTTTGAAGCTGATCATCTACCAAAACCACTTAAAATTCTTATTATCAGATACCCTAACAAACAGGTCAATAATGGAAGTACAAGAACCTGCTGCCCACTCTTACAGAAAACCAAGCTATTAGGTGCTCAAATTCTTTAAAACTCAGGTACTTAATCCAAAATCTAATCCAAGGCTGCAGGCACACAAGAGGTGTTGCAGGATGGTCACAAATGATCTACAACACTTATATCACCCCATTCTTCACAATGGACTGGAAATATCATGCTTGGGAGAAAATAGGTCAGAAAACAAATGTTCTACCTGAATCCAGAAAAATTACAACTGCCTAGAGCTGTATTTTCCAGCCTGGAAAGCAAAGGTGGGGCAGGGGATACATAACCTTTTTGTTCATATGTTTCAGTTCATCCTCAAAAGAGAAAGATTTGAAACTGTAGATATTAGATTGATCATTAGATTGTCTGCCCTTTGTCTAGATTCACAACAAAGTCCTACTGTCAATTATGAAGAGGTGAAGGTTATTATACAAACCTGCAAAGCACCAGGGTATTGAAAATCCAGCAATATTGGGAACTAGCATGGTTTACAATAACTCTATTGAGTGATCAATCAGAGACCTTCAGGCTGTTCCTGAGCCACCACTTCACAGTTCCTCCTTGACTCTTCCCTGGCCATGAGGTTTGGTAGACAGCGCAGGATCTGCCCATGAGGACCTTGTCCAGGCCACACAGGAAAGACCACTCCAGTCATCAAGCACTTGTTCATTGTTTCTGCACTTTGACACACATTTTCTTCAATTGCCATTTTCCACCCACCATAGTAGATAATGCATCATCAGTCTGAAAGATTTTTTAAAGGGCTGCAGTCCAACTTCTATGAGCAGACAAACCACAGCACTAACTATAGGAGTATACAGAACTGAGAAGCAATTTCCACAGAAAAAAAATTTCCCCAAATGACTTTTGATAAATAACTTTTTTTCCCGTTCAATTATAGGTGCTAGATTTCATTCTTTCTATGTCCAGGTACTTGAAAACTGCATGCACAGATTCTTCTTTGTGTGTAAAAAGAGGCTTTTAAAATAAAATGCATCTTTATAGTTTTACGGTGTCTATAGTTGACACTGTTCAAACTCCTTTTTTAAGAGTTCTAAGCATTTTCTGTATCATTGAGTGATTTATAGGCTTTACCACTGCTGATAAAGATGTTTGTGAGTTAAAGTCCTTGCTTTTGATGTTTGTAGAGAGAGTAGGTCCTGAACTTCACTGTTTGTATAATTACATTTTAAAGCACTATCTTTTGAAGCCATGGGTTATTTCAAAAATAAACTGATTGAAAAGGAAACAAACTCTTTCAGGACAAGGAGTGTAGAAAATAGGTAGACTAGCAGTCTTAGAACAAAAGCTACTTTTTTCCAACTCCAGACAATTAAAATTGTCATTCAGTAGAAAATACATTAAAAAGAGTGTTAAATTCTCAGTGGTAAAAAGCATTCCTTCCACCATGAAGTCATATGAGACACTGACTATTGTCATCTAATTGATCCCATACCTTACTTCCTTAAATATTTTTTACAATTGAAATTTAGGAATCATTAATAGTTGTATAACTAGATTAAACTGAAATTTTTCTTTTGAATCATCTTACATACTTCATAGACTAAGAACAATTTCAAAAAAATTGAAAGATAGATAGGCTCTAGAACTTTCCGGTACTCAAGTTATGTAGCAAGTCAGTGTATTAGTGTGCAAAATTTAAGTTTAAATAATAAATAATAAATTAAAATCAGAATAATTGTCCTGACAATCTACAGAAGTTTAACCATTCATTACGTAGGATCATGATCAGGCCTAAAAGTAGAACAAAATTTAGCAACTCCATTTCCATGGGAAGTCTGGGAATGACAGGTTATTGCAGGAGTACGTTTTCAAAAAGATACTGGAGTAACACTGAACCAAAACAGACTACATGTATCCATTCAAGGAAAAGACAATCTTTCCAGATCAGTTCTCTTCTTTGGAGAAATATTGTTATACACTTCAGTGGCAGCTGCTTACCTTACCAGTCCAAGGTGGGAATAACACAGGGAAAGTTGGAGAGAAGAGCACTAGAAGATGCAGCCACAAAAGAGGGAGATATGTCTTAGTCACTGCTGGAGCCAGCAGATTGTCATGAAAGTGTTAAATAACCTAGATAACTTTCTACTTTCCTATACTGAATTTCGTACACGCTGTTTTCCAGTTAACTTGCGGAAGTTGGTGTAGTTAATTTCTCACGCTTTGATGTGACACAGGTTTAAGTAGCTGGTTGAACTAGAGACAGGCCAAGATTTTTAATTTGTATTATTAAATATAAAATTATTAAGCCCTTTTAAAAAGGTGACAGCATCTGAAGGTATGAATTTCTATGGCAGTAGATTCCCTAGACTAGCTATATTTAGCAACAAAATAATTTAGCATACAAAAAAACAGTGCTAAACAAATGGTGCAAGTTTAATTAATGTTAGTGTGAATGCATTAGTGTGTATAAACCACTGTAACCATCCTTCTCAAAATCACATAGAAAGTTCTTTTGATTTCAGTGTATTAAAATGTTTCATTTTCTACTTCACTCATTTCATGTCAGTCCTGAAAAACCTGGGCTGAACTATGGGACTATAAAGAGATGTACTTATGTTATTGAGTACTGCTTGTGTAGAAAGGTTTTTTTCTTGGTTTGTTTTTTCAGTTGGTTTTTTTTTTCTCTCTTGGCCTACTGAATTTTATAAAATGTTTACCGAGAGATGCCCAGTACTCTCACTTCAAATAAAGCAATCAGTTCTAAACAGCATTGACTCAGGGGGTAGCCCTCAGCGATAAGCACTAGTCTATTTAGACTGTTCTCTATTCTGTTTAGGCGTTCCTTCATTTCAGACTACATGGGGTAAGGGCAGGAACGAGCACAATGATGTGGCCTCAGTCCTAGGCCTCAGAGCATACCCTGTGACATGGCCCCAGGCTCTTTTCTATTAAGCTGACCTTATGTCTCAAAGCTTTATGACCTGTGACACCACTCAATTGTTATTTAATCAATTCAGTCAAAATTAAAAAGGTGTATTTTTATTTGCCTTAACACCTTTTCTTTGTGGTATTTGTTTTGGTGACCTTTGAGTATTGGATTTCAGCTGTCAATAACACACCGCATGCCAGATTGCTTTTTCTAATAAATAATGAAGCAACTTCTGAGGATTATTTGGATTGCATTGATGCAGGCTAGAAATAGTCTGCAAACATAGCCCAAAAAGAACAATGCAGCTGCATATTTTCAGACCATCTCACAGGAAACGCAGGAAGAGAAAAAGGCTGTAGGCACTGACTAAACAAAAATCCTCAAATTTTCATATAATTACCTGTATAGAATCCCCACCTTGAGCTTGAATTTAAAAAAAAGGCTCTCTTTTGTTTATTGAAAAACAAAGATGGGAGAGGTAAGCTAGGCAAGCTATAGACCCCCCCAAAAAAAAGATTAATTCAATCTTTTGGCACATTTTAAAAAAAATCTGAAAAAATCCGTTGTCTTGACCATAGATGAATATTCATTCTTTATACACATACCCGGGAAGAGAACTGTAATTTTTTTTTCTGTCTACTTTTGTGTATTACATTTTAAAAAACATTTCGTTTTCACCTTATATACCTAGTTTCTGCTTTGGAGAAGCATTTATTGCTGCTGTTAAACAAATGTGCTAGATTCTGTACGAAAGTGTGATAATTTCCTGCTGCAGAAATGTATAGTCTTACAATACTAACTGAAAGAAAAATTAGTCAGAATTCTTAGAAATTGAGTAGCAATGATAATAAAAGAGATGAAGTTCTGAACAACATTTGAATAGCGTTGCATCTTGTTGTCTTTCCCCATAAATACACAAGTCAGGCTCAAGACCAAGTCAGACAACATTCGTAGCTATTTTTGACATTTCATCTGGTGACACCTTTTCTTTTTTCCCTCTCAAACCAAGTTGCAGTGTGAAATTAAATTCATGCATTAACTCCAATTAACTGTGATTTAAATGACAGATAATCTTCATTTTATTGATCTGATAACTGTGACTCTGGATTTAAAACCCTTCCATCTTGCAGATCCCCACATGCAAAAACACATATTTATTATCTGTATTACAGAACTCCAGGTTTTGAAAAGGCATCACGAATATGGTTCGACAGAGAAACTTTGATTCTGATGTACCTGAATGTTTTTCCTTTCCTTATTTAGAGAAAAACTCAATTTTTCTGAGAGTGGCAGCAACGACTAAGTTCAAGATCTGCTCTTTTCTGAGCCTAAACTATATTGCACTGTGCACAGTAAGTAATAGCTGCATGTCCGGGGATTTGGCAAGAGCAAGTTTTAATCTTTTTGAGCATCCCCAGGAGCTACAAATGGGAGTGGGAAGAGAGAGGATTGCACCCCTGTTGCCCTTTCCCCTTCACAGTCTGTGATCCCCAGGGTGGCACAAGTATTTATAAATTAGTGACATTTATTTATAAAATGCCTGAGATGTGCACCACTTTAATGTATTAAAAAATTACATTAATGTAAACTCAGCTTCATACATCACTGAACATTATTAATTGGGTGTGGGGATGTGTGAAGGGGGATGGGATAATTAAGACTGACTGTCTTTTAAATACCTGCAGTGTAAGCAGAGGAAGTAGCACAGACTGAGCTCCTACAAATGTTTCTTGGTAAAAAGAAAAGGAATTGAAGCAATAGAACTAGTGTGATCTTCTGTGTTTAGCTCCGGAGGTGTCTGTGTATCTTTTACTCAGAGACAGACCAGAGCCTGAGGATTAACTGGGTCAAGGACTTTATTCTATAGTCTATGTGGAAAACAAAATGCTTAGAGACATAACATTGTAGAAACATGATCAAAAATATTTTTTAGTATAACACAGCTTAAATATTAGTTTGGGGAATTTCTAGTAAGTGAAGTAAAATGTGACCCAATGTGGATATGACCCATTCTTTGCACTACAAATGATTGACATGCAAAGTCTTCAGGGCAAATCTTCTGTCCTGAATATTCAGTCTGTACAACTCCAGGTTATGAAAAACTATTTGAAACGACAGCAGCTTTTGATCTAAAAATATTCATTCTATTATGTGTTTTTGACAGGGGCTTGGCTTATTGATATGCCTGATAGCTTAAAATTTGAAAGCAATGCACTCTTCTTTTTTGCCACATATTTGAGTAATGGACTTCTGTTCAGCTTCACTTCAATGCCCGGGTGCTATTTCACTGTTATTTCTCAGAAGATACAAAGCTGCAGTCCCACCGGGCAGTCTGTTCCATTCCTGCTCTCTTCTCTCAGCAGAGTTTCATAAAGGTCCATATCCACATTCTTAGAAAGAGCTATGTGAGGCACTACTGTAAGACAGTGATTTGAAAATCCAGTGTCAAGGAACAGCTACAAAAGAACACAAGAATCCACCCTTTCATCCTTAGCACCATACAAATGGAAAATAATCAGCTATCAAACATCAAAACCATGGTGCAAATAAGAAGACCAGTAAAACTGGTAAAGCTGGAGCAGCTAAAGATTTTCTGAGGAGATATATATATATATATAAATAATGTGGATAAACATTTGACTGAAGAGAGTGGTTGCTAGATTGTATTAAAAAAAGACTATTAGTCTGGAGTGTGGTCCAGTTTTGAGACATTTCAGTGATACAGTGGTTGCATTTTTATTAGGGATCTTACTAATGCACAGAAGTATTAATAACACCAGTGGCAGGACACATCTTCACTAGGGAGGAGAATTGGGATATCGCAATGAAAGAATCAGATGGCCTTGAGTTCGACAGGAATAGAAGTAAGATGAAATTCAATAGCACAAAGTACAAGGTCAGTCACTCAGGGACTAATAACACAAATAGTCTGCTATAAACTGTGAGCTCATCTGTCAGAAATCACCAAGAAGAGAGTGACCTAAACCCTCTAGTTGATCACAGTATGACCGTGATCTGCCAATAAGGTCTAGCTGTGAAAAAATACAAATGTGTTTCTGAGGTACAGTATGGAGATACTTCCAGAAAGGATAAGAAAGCATTAGTACCACCATCCAACACCCCAATAAAACCTAATCTTGAGGATCATGTACCTGTTAAAAGAAAAATGAACTATTACTGGAAACAGAGTGAATCACTATTAAGATGACTTGGTACATAAATATCTAAAAGACACCAAAGTAATTTCGCATGCTTAGCCTAACAGATCAGACCCTAAAGGAGACTTGATTATTATCTATATATACATATAGAAATAAACACAAGAGAAAGAGGCAAAATATTTAAGCTGAATGCCAGTTTCGGCATGAAAAAAATAGGAGGTATGTTTATGTTAGAAAATGGAAAGAAGGATCTTATCTAGTAGAGCAATCATTCCCTGGAAGAGCTTCCCAAGCATGGTAAGGGTGTAGGGACTGAGGAACAAAAAAATGATTGCTTTTAAGGTGGAGTTTGATAAGTGTAAAAAGATTATATGATATGGTTGCTTGCAATAGCATGGAATTAGATTTAGTCCCCAAATTCCCTTCCAGCCCTAGATTCCAAAGCTATGCCACAAATCCTCAGAACTAAAACAGGAGGTTTATACCACTAAGAAATGCAGATTCCCAGAGTAGTACAGACTTTTAGGAGTGAGGAGACAAATATGAAAATCTTCTTTTTAATAAAATGTCCTGGATTAATTGCTGTTATGTCATTGAACAAGAGCATCAGATATACCTCAAGGGGGAAAAAACAAACATCATCTTGCCTTAAAAAATTATCTTGATAGAAAAGTCAGTATAACCTCTGGTCAGTTATTCAGTTCATAACTGTCACTGCTTAAAAAATTTGTAAAGGTCTAATGTTTAATTCAAATACTTCAGGCTTCCAGGGACCTGTATTTACAACCCTTTGCTGGAATGAATCCTCTCTTATAATGTGCCAATATATTTTTATTCACAATTCTGCTTATTTATTTTAGGATTAATTGCACAGAAATATCCTGTTTATTTCTCAGACTAATGGGATGGGAAACCCAACACTTTGTCCAAACATGGTGTTCAGTACTTGTCCTTTGCATTTAATGATAAAAGCTTAATTACTACTGGGAGCTGATGCAACAAGCATGAAAAAACAGCATTACTCATACTGGATAGTATTGGACATTGGTAATCATTACTTAGCTGTTCTTCCAGTTATAGGATTGTTGACATACAAGGAAACAGTGGTGATAAACTTATCACAGTATGAGGTAAGCTAAAACTCTGTAGACGTACCAATTACCACCGCTACCAGAGTGCTGTTTTTTGAATGCAATTCCATAGAAACTTGCTTATTACTACAATTTTCATAACCAGTTGGAATAAAAAGGTTTTGTTTGGAGATGAACTACCAGCTAGCCTTATGAAAAAGCAACATTCCCACTGAATGCCGGGAGGAACTCTAGTATTACCATAGTTGTGAAACAGGAAGAGTCAGTGAGAACGTAAATGATTGCAGATAAATAAAGTAATGCTTTGGGTTTATCTTTGTAATTGAAATTTTCTTGCAGGTGAGGAGAAGAACTATGGTTTCAATGTCTGCAGTTCCTTCTTTTCTCCACGTGTCTGTGTCTGCCTTACTGTGCCTCTGTTCTCTGTTGATATGATCCACAATGGAGACCACATTGTCCATCTCAGGAGTTTCTTGTCCTCAGTGAGTTCTCAGGACATGACCATCCACCACTGCAGACACACTTAGGGCATCTTAGTAGCTGTTCCTCAATAGCCATTCATTTCAACTACACATACATTTCAGAGGCACTTGCCTTGACAACCACTACCTTAGCCCACGGCAACAAGGGATAGATGACTACATCCAATAGGCATATGTGGTATACTGAATTCATACCTGGGTTTTACACAGCCCAGGGTACGATGCATTTCATCAGAATTACTTTAATTCTGTGTGTGACATTTTCTGAGCAGGTTCGATGGCATTGGCCCAGAACAACTCTGCATAACTGTCCCCTAAGCCTCAGAAAACTTCTTTGTCAGATGCCTTGGAACAAAACTCAAGAATCTCCCAGAACACATGCTTTACATGATGCTATTGCACTCCAGAAAATTCTGTTTTTAAATATATAAAGAAAACTTGGTTTTTGGGTTTTTTTTTTTCCAAAATGGAGAAAAAACTGAAGGGTGCTAGTATTGTCTATCATGGTTCAGGAGAGGATAAATAAACTGTTTCAAATCATCAGGAATTTTGAGCAAACACTGACTTTCTAGAGATTCAAAAGTACAAGTGTAGAAATTGGCTTGTGTTAGGAAGAAATCTGTTACTGCCCTGACTAGATTAACCATGGTAATTGGCACTGGGGTTTTTTAACATATTGTGCAGTGCTTTGCAGGCGGTAGTAATAAATAATGTGCACTTAGCTGCACTATTGGTCATTCGCAGTCCTATCACAGCAACCTCCCCCCATTCAGGGAAGATAAATGTGATTTAAATTAATAGCCAGTCCTAAATAACTCCTCAGCTGGTAAACGATGCATTTATCAGGCCCAGACAGGCAGTGTCCTTTGATTCATGGTCCCCCCCTTACAATGTGAAGGGTGCGTACAAAAATTGTTATTACTTTTTAATAAAGTGTAGCAGTCAGTCTTCAGTCATTTATCAGAAATGGAGGCATTCTGACAAACAGAAATATCTTAGCAGTGGATGAATGAGAGGGATAAAGGACACATTTCTCAACAAAAATAATCACTGACTAAATAATCTCATAAAAGTCAGCTTCTAAGTACCTTGAAATAAATGTATCCAGCTAAAAGGTACAGACTCCATGTACTGTTAAACTAAACCCTAAACCTACCATTACAATATTCACCTGCAAATAGAAATGGAAAAAAAATATTTTCATCCTCATTCTGTATGACAGCAATTCATATACAAATAGTGGTCAACTAAATAGCAAATTTCCCAATATATTTTCTTTCTGGTTTCTAAGACACTTGATCAACTTCATTTCCCCCTTTATAGTTTTTTAAGTAAATGTGGTCACAAATAAAGGAAGCTTGGAGATGGAAAAAAACTATAGAGAATGAAGAAACTTGTAACCAATTGTAATTTAAATGTTTCATAGCAATGCATTTTTTTTGTATTCTTTTAGTATTTAAAACCTCATTGTTCTTGAAATTTAAGCATCTGCTCAGGTTATGGCAGTGCCAGGCCTTCCTGTGCAGGAAGGTTGCCTGAGGAGATTTAGAGGAGACCTTTCTTTGCAGGTGAGCATCCATATTGGTCATGTGTGAATTCAGGGCAGAGAGTTCAACCTGCCATTCATCCTAATTATTTGACCATGCACAAGCTTCAAATTACAGGATTATTCATACAAATTTGGGAAGGCCAGATCTTGCATTTTTAAACACAAACTTTTCTGCAATTCCTCTGTTAACATGGGATTTGGTTCCTCTAAGCATGGCATAGTTTGGTAGGATATTGCTGCTCAAAGTGAGGCAGAGCTTGTCCAGTTAGAGATGAAACACGAGGAGTGTTTAACTGAAATAGTCTGAGCATAATCAGCTTCTAACATCATGTTGAGGGTAAAGTTTTCTAATCATTGCTTAGCGCTGTTCAGTGCCTTCTTTTCCCTGAGCTCTGGATACACAGCATGACCCTGCAGAAGGTAAACCACAAGGCAACGCTAACACTGCCATCTCACTCTGCTCACCTCACCTCCACTTAACCCTCTCCACCTCATCATCTTATCCATCTCTCAGCAAATCCTGCAGGAGAGCAACAGGATGGGTTGGCTGGCACAGAATCATGGGAGAGTTGTCTGTGGCTTCCCACCAGATTTTCTCCACTTTTGTGGTCTGGGAATTGCAAGCCATGTCATGGTTCAGATTTCCCAGAGATCAACCATCGTTCTTGTACCTATCATATCAGAAGGTACTGGAGGGACATCTTGATGCAGGATCACACTTGTCATATCATCGACCAGCGCAACATTTTTTAGGCCTGCATTTGAGGTACTGTAGCCTTTCACTGTTTATAGGCACAGCTGTGCTACAGGTAAAATGCTACGGATCATCTCGGAAATGCACAGCATTCTTGCGTTTGCAGGATGGGTGTAATTTGTCTGTGTGCATAGAAACAGCATGTATAGTTGTTCTTGATGGGAATTACAGTCATTAATTTTATCTCATAAACACACCAAAGAACTGCTCTGGAAAATAAAGTATTTAAAAGTAATTGGTCTTTCCTTCCCTGCCAGCTTATAGTCCTACTGGTAACATTTGGTATTCAGGATTGATGTCCCCTGTGAAGGTGGCTGGAAGAGGCCTCCAGCTGCTTCTGTTTCCCTTTGGCACTATGTGGGTGATGGGGAGGTGGGCTGGGATGGTGGGGTGGCAGTGTAGGACCCAGGAGATGTGGGAGAATGAGGGATGCTGGTTGGCGGAACGGTGCCTAGAGAGAGGCAAGAGAGGACGGAGCAGGAAAGTGGACTGGCAGGATGAGAAACAAGAGAAGATGGGGGTGGAGGTGGCCAAGAAGAGACTGTAGGACCAGGACTTAGAAAAACTGGTCTGGAAGTCTCCTTTCCATGGTTGACCTTTCCCAATCCAGTCAGAGCTGAGCCAGGAGCATGTGGAGCTACAGATTTGTCCCTTAACTTCCTCCATTGCACAGTCTACTGGTTGTTGCTTGATTACAGTCATTCTCCTGTACCTTCGGGCAGCAGGGAAGTCCAGGTAAACATCTTCAGGAGCTGCAGGCTTCCAAGCAGCCAATGCAAGCAAGCTCCTGTCAAATTCTATTCAGGCAGGATCTCTTCTGGTGCATCAGTGAAGACTCTTTTCCTCTTTCCTTGTTTATTTTTAACATTGGTCTGGTTGATGTCATTCTTTAGGAAAGACTCAAAGGCAAAATAATCCAGTAGTACCCTTCAAAAATGGTGTCCTGGTCCTTAGAGCATCTGTTCACATTACAGTGAAAGAAAACTGCTGGTCATAAATACAGACCAGTCTCCCCTTTTCCTCATGCTCTGCTCCTTTGATAGCTAAAAGGAACCGCATCTACTGGGTTCAGACAGTATTAGCAATGACCTGTCAACCACATAATTCACTTATAAGGAAACATCTTCATCATGCCTGGTCCTCATACCAGCATCATCAGTCTGTGTGCCCATATGAAGTCCTGCTTTTTAGAAATCCTGTTATCTTCAAAATTTCATTTGACATTTGAATCATCCAAAACTGTACTGCTCTGTGACAAAAAGAACTCTTCGGAGAAAGTCCCTCCACAGGAGTACTGAAGGCCACAGGAAGAGTCACAAATTGCATAACAACCTCCTAAAATACAAAAATAAATTGAACGTTGAGGCAGCAATTTCTTAAGAACTTTATCACATTATCGTATTACAGAAGGAAAAAGTTACACAGTTTTTTATGTTGCATTATTTTTGTGTCATCTATCAATCTATGTCTGGGCCAAATGCTACCAACTTCAACTAAAAAAAAGAAGACTTCAGTTATTAATTTCACTGTATTATCTGAGATTATATGGTAGTTTTCTGTGCTTAATAACCAAATATTTAAGAAATAAATACATATATAAATAATAATTAGTGTGAAGAAACAATAATTAAGACTCATGTTGGCTATAAATAAGGATTAAAGTCTTCTGGTGCAAGTAATTTCTCATAACACAATCTTACCAGCTGCAGCTGGTAGGAGAGTGTGAGGATATAACCCAATTTTTGTTTTGGAAAATCATTTGAAATTGTAGACAGGGTAAAAGAATGAGTAGTGGGAAATAAGTGTTGGACAGTAGGATATATTAAGTTTCAGAATAGTCTCCCATGAAAAATACTCGAAGTCATCTGAGAAATTTAAAATGAAACTGGGCAAAATACTAAAAAATGACTGTTAGGAAATGTTTCAACATTGGCAAAGAAAGAGAGCAGGTCATATTTTAAGGAAGTCATTAATAAATCTTTTTTAAAATGTCTGGGTTTTGAAAGATGATATTCCATTAAACTAACATTTTGCTAATTACTCTTGATTTGGAATTCTGTTATGTATTTCTTTTGGTGATTCTCCCTCCCAAAATTACAAGCAAGCAAGAAAAGGATGCAAGTTGTAGTGTCAGTTTTTGACACTGATTTACCTCTTTTTTCTGCTTCTAGCTTTTATGCTGATATTATGTTCTTAGTTTTTCCCTGAAAACATTATTTAATCAAGTGGAAGGTGGTGTTTAAGAAAAAGTCTAGGTGAAATGAAATTAATCATGATGAAACCACATCTACACAGTTCAAAATCTACAGATGACCTAAATCTGATATTAGTTGGTTTCCTTTCATTTTAAATGAATTTGTCTTTTGTCATTTCTTCTTCTATGGGCAAGATTTTACTTAAATTCACTCACAGGGAGAAGGCAATGTAGTAAGTTCTATACATAATAATTTGTCTGTATTGGTGATGGTAGTGTAAACATTATAAATACCAAATATTTTTGCATGTTCAGGATGGCTTAACGGAAAAACAGCTCAAAACACTGAATATGTCAGGCTGTTTTGGTTTTATCCTGAAATTAGTAGAGATAATCTGCTTTTACTATATAGACATCAATTTGACTCAGTAATTTACAAACAAGGAACTCCTTTCCCAAGTTACGCTAACTCTTTAAGGACCAGTTACCTGCTGATCTGCTCACTTGAAACTCTTCAAAGAATTCTCAGTCACTGATGCCTAACATCTATTTTATAAATAATAGAGAAAGATAATTTAAATATGAAAAACAGAGATTTGGAGAAAATAAATTGTTTTCCTCTTCTTCTGCTGTTCAGAAAATATCACTCTTTTTGTTTCTATTTGAGATACATTCTTTTTAAACAAAACTTTTAGCATTTGAAATGTAATATAACTATTAAATTATTACCCTAAACTTTGTCTAGTTCCCTTGAATCACGCTAAAATGTTTCTATTTAAGATTTATGTGAGTATCTTCTGCCAAAAGTGCCATTTTTTTGCTCTTTACGTAAGCACAATCCCCTTATAGCATACCGTACTGGAAATAAACAGAAAACATTTTGAATTAAAAATGTGTCCTTGTGTATTAAAACAACAGCAACAGCAGCAGCATCTCAGTCTTTTATGTTGGAATAAATTAGCCCTTTAATTTAGTTTCATGAAAAAAATACAACCTCGAAGCAATTCTCTTGTGTATAGACCAACATTAAGCCTCATACACAGGTAACAGTCAATCCATTAACCTTTGCTTTGAGCTTAACCTGTGTGTCCCTCGCATCACAGTTGTTCCTCCTTTTAATACCTTTTCCTTAATAGTTGCTCACCCACAACTGAAAAGGGCAGAGCAGCTTCTCATGACATTGACTGTGCCACTGCAATAATAAGCTTCTCTTTTCTTTTTTTCCCACCTCCTGCCTCACTATGGTGTCAGCAACCATTTTTGGGGGGGGGAGGTAATCTAAAAAGAGCTGTAGAGGCAGAGGTCATGTTAAACTGTAACGCAAATGTTATTCCTCGATTATCTAGCTGGGGTAAATGTCAACTGCTTCGGGCTAAAGCAATTGGAAAAGCAGAGTGTGTGAATCTAACAAAGGGAGAGAGAGACACACAAGGAAGGCGAGCTGGGGGAGGGGGAATTTAACCTGGGCCTAGCTTGTTGGCGGGGATGTTAAACCAACACTTCTGCATATCTCTTTTCTCCAGTGGACAGCAAGGCCGTCAGATGCATGTGGTCTGGGCCCAGCTTTCCTCACCCATTCTTTTGTAGTAAGTGTGTCTGTAACAGAAACTGTTGTGTGCTGAGGCAGTGGCTTCCATGGCATTTAAACACTTGAGGGATCAGTGCTCATCCCACTTAGTGACGAAATAAGTAATAAATTGTGTGGGGAAAAAAGATACATTTAATCCTGCAGAACAATGCTACAGTTTGAAATTCTTTAATATACCATGCACTTTGAAGAAAAGTATGATACAGCATTAGTTATAGTTAACACAACTTGAAAACAATACATGTTAATGTGAACAATGTTCCTGATGAGATTAAAGGGTCAGCATGCTTGTTATTATTCTCATGTAAGAATATATTTGTTAGCCATCAATGAATACATTCATTAGTGAACATCACAGATCCTTTTTTCAGTTTTCTGTCATCATATGTCATTATTACATGTACCTCCATTCCTATGCCAGATTACAAAATAGGCAAATAAAAATATTGAGTGCTAATGTAAAATGAATATTGGAAAGATAAATATGATGAGTCAGAAATTCTGATATAGTTCCTAGGCATGCATGAAAAAACTCCACCAGATCCACTTTAGTGCCTCACACCCTTTTCCCTCTGGATGTGGCGATTTCAATTCTTCTGTAAAGAAGGGGTTACAATTGGCACACTAAACTGGAGTGAGTGATCTGATAGCAATGCTGATAAGTTTTGGCAAGTTTAAAGAGTTTCTGCTTATCAGTTGAGGTGCAGAAACCTATAGTATGATTTGCCATCACTTATTTCAATGCAAAGGTAAGTAGAGGGAATTAAAATGTCACTGGAAATTTAATGTTTTAACAGTCAGCTAAAGACAATAATTTCTAAACTACCCAGAAAAGCCCTCAAAGTCTACCCAGAACACTTCTGTGTCCCAAGGCCCTGAGTTCCACTAGCAGTTGGACAAAAAGGCAGATTCACAGGTAATTGGTTACATAAATATTGCCAGTGTCCTTATTTTGTACTGAAAAGCTATTCCCAACAGACAGAACCTCCCAAACAATGCTACAGTAGCTAATGTTCATTTGTATCACATATTTGTGTAGCATTGATCATACCAGGTTTATGCTATGAAAGTGCTCCTCCAGTGTAGTTGTGATCACAAAATCTCCAAGTCAATGCTCCTCCACTCACCAAGAGCTATTTTTTATTCAGTAGCCAGTAGATCCAGGGAAATTATTATTTCCTTTAGCATGGCACCTATTAGACTCCATCCATCCTCTTTACATAAGAAAGTATTGATAAACTGGAGAAAGTTCAGCAGAGGTCACCAAGTTGCCTAGGGCTCTGCAACATTTGACCTGTGTGAAAAGACTCGGGGAACAGGCTGAAAATGAGGTTATTAAGAAGTGGTAGCCAGGCTTTTGACTGACTTGCATGGTAGGAGAACAAATTACAATGGTCATAAATTAAAATAGGAGACTTCTGACTTAAGGCAAAATATTTTCATCTACAGGATATTCAAGCACAGGAAGAGGTTGCCTAGAGGTTACCCTGAGAGGATGTGCAGTCTCCCTCCTTGGACATTTAGGAGACTGAATAAAACCTTGGGCAACTGGTCTGATTTCACAACTGACTCTGCTTTGAAAAGACAGTTAAACTGGAGACCTCTGGAGGTTTCCTCCAATCTGGTAATTCTACTTTGTGATTTTAGTTTGGATTTTTGTGCAGGAGGTGTAATAAAGAAACAAAAAAACAAAAGAACGCCGAAAAAATAAAACCAAAAAAAACAACCAAACAAAAAGACAAAAAACCCCAGAAAACCCCACAAACCAACCAACCAACCAAATAAAAGAACCAAACCCACAACAACCAAAATGCTTTACAATTGTGTAACCTCATCTGTGAAAGTGGTATGAGAAAGTCACATCAACAGAATATGTGGCATTTACAATATGTCATCAACAATTACAGTTTTCAGTCATTTCACAAGAACGACTTTTCAGACATTTCACACAAATGCTCTTAACTTTTCAATAGTCTTCTAGAGCTGTATTTTATCTTTAACACATCAAAACACACTGGGAGACAAGAGATCTTGAGTGATGTTGACTTGGTGTGAATGCTTGACTCAGTGTGACACAGAGAACGTATCTGAATATAACCAATTATTTTGTACAGCTGGAGGGCAAAGCAGACTATGTTGGTGTCATGGTTGCCATCAAGGCCATGAAACCACTGGCAAACAGTCAAGGAGTATTTTTAGCAAGTGTTAAATCTGTCTAACAATTTCTTCTGAAAAAAGATTGTGCTAAGATTCCACTCTATTTCTGTGGAAGGGAGAGCAGTAGGAAGAAGCAGGTAAGTGATAAATTCACACTTTAATTTAGGTCTGATAGTGTGGCTTTCCACAGTCAAGATTTAATCATGGCTTCAGCTTTAAAACATACTTTTGTGCCATTGTTTTCTTTCTCAGATTATTGTAATCACATGAGTTTCTAATCACTTGTCTACATTAAGCATGCCTGAATGTTGCTTTTGGGTTTCCAGATTAAGTGATGAGTTCATTTCCTGGTGGTGACAGGAGCTAACAAAACAAATATACAGAAATCCATTAGAACTAATTCACCCAAACAATTTGAGTGAATCACTCAATGCCCTTCCCTCACTGGGGAAAGAAATCAGTGGCTTGATGATAAAATTAAAGATTTTTTTAAACAAAGAAATGGGAGTTTTTTAACGATCATAATGGTAAGATGAAAAATACACAGGACTATTAGCCTTCTAATTTGTTTATAGTAAGTACCTATGTGCATCATTAACTTAGCTCATCTAGGATCATCCGTATGAAAATTCATGGGTGTTTTCATATGCTTTAAGAAAGAATCACACTTGTAACAAGCACTTCTTTAGAAGAGTTAAAATCTTCAGGATGTCAGCAACGATTCTTGGAAGTTATTTGATCTTTACAGCCATAAATTTTGAATGGAAAAAGAAATATTGTTGCAAAATGAATGGCACTACTTCTTTTGTATGGGAATTTGTTGGAAATTATTTTTTAAATTATTGTAATTTAGGAAAGCATATTTCTTGCTAACACAAGATAGTGTGCAATGAGCTGGCTAGCAGTATTAGGTCTTCCAGATTTAATACATTTTAATTCATGAAGTAATCAAAAAAGTGAAAGATTAAGACTGACTTCTGAAGTTTTAGAACTTTTGCACCTTAATTGGAAAACAAAACATTTTATGGTGGTAAGAAACAAGAAGAAGTGACTGACAATAAGTATCTGCATTACATGAAGTTTCTTTTTATTTTATGACTCCTTAATTTAGAAGAAGAAGATGATAAGATGGAAAAAACTGGAAGCTAAAGTTTGATGAATATTAGCGAGAAACAAGGTACATTTTTGCTGTCTAACAAATATGTTCTAATCCAGCTAAGAGATTTGGCCCTGATCTAAGAGTAACTTAGTAAAATTCTATAAATTGAACAAATCAGGGTTTCTGACAGCGTTACTATGAAAGTCTATTGAATTTGTGAATCAGAGGTGTGAGTAGTTGTACTTCGCTTAAGTGCAGTGCAGAAAACCTGCTTTACAAACCTAGGGGCTGAGCCTTGACATGTTTTGGAGTAATATTATGAGTGAATTCTTAAGTATAGTAATTGGCATGAAAAAGCTTGCATGCAGTAAACTGTTATCATTAGTGTTGTGGACTTCACAAATAGGACACTAGAAATATTTATGAAACTCAGACATCAAAGTAGTTTCTTTTTATCTCTCCCTTCACCCAGCCCTAGTAAAGCCTAATTGAAATACAATAATTATAAATGAGCTTAGCTTCTCAATTTAATTTTCTCTTGAGTAGTTTCATTTATTTTTCTTAGGCTTTGTTAACATGTTTTAATTAAAAGATTTAACAAAGCTCAAGATACAACGTGCCATTAGGTATAGGAACATAATAGGACATATACACAGAGAACTGGTGAATCTCTTTTTATAGCTTTGCCTGCTGGTGCAATGGAGAGAGTAAATTTACTCATGAATCTGAGGGACTCTATCATGTAGGAAGCCAGATCCCTGAAACAGGCATTTCCATGTCCACTTTTAGTAAAACTTAACAAAAAGAATTCTGCATCCTTACCACTAGATGTTAATTAATTTAAACTTAAATTCCACTCAGAGAGAGAAAACCTTAAACAATATTAACCACAAAAATCGTACTAGAAAGCACTTTTTCAGTAGCCAAAAAGTGCCATCTGCAAGAAGGCTGACCCCAGATTAACCAAATACCCACCAAGACTCACAGTGAAAACAGCATACAAAGTCAACTGCTTAGCTAGAGGCACTAAGGGGGAAATAAATCATTTCAAACATCAACATCTGTGCCCTACAGCTGTCTCAGGCTTTTCAACCCCTTGCTGGAAAATATTAAACTGAAGCACAGATATGACTTTACTGGGAAACTCTTTAAGATGTATAGACAGCGGAAGCATTGGATGTCTTGGTTTAAGGGACCAGTTGAATAGATTGATAGCACAATACTGGGACATCCAGCCTGAGAAGAAGCCAAAGGAGGGTCTCAGACTGCCCTTTGGATTTTCCATGTAATTATCACAGGTAAGATAAATGCTCTTATTCTGGTACACAGAGAGAAACATTTGCCATTTGTCATTACAGTTTGCACATACTATAGAAATGGGTTTAGTACTAGCCATCATAACTCCCATAGCTTTTTGATTGATATGATTATTTTGAGATTAAATTTCTTAAGAGCATGCACTCAATAAAGGAATAAAGGAATATGTGGTCTATTACTAAAGAGGCAAGTTTCTCCAATTCTTCTAGCAAAACTATTCAACACGCTCAAATTCTTGTTGTGTCTAGACCAAAATAATAATTTAGATAGGGCGTCATGAAAGAAAAGCCTATGACGATAAAAATTTGAATTATTTATTCTTATGAAAAGTATAATAGCACATTCCCAGAAGGCGCCATCCTTGTGAATATCTTCTGGTTTTGATGTTCCATTAAAAAGTCTTGAATATGTAAAAATATCCACGCATTTCTCATGTTTAATGCATTCTTTGTGCAAACTTGGATTGTATAAAAAGAATTAGGCTACTGTCACGCATGACTCATTTAAAATGTGCAGAAATACTAATCTTTCCATTTGTTAAGCATCTTTATTTATTTGAAATCATACATGCATTCCAAAGACAAGGACAACTGCCCTTTGCTCTCATCAGTCTTTTACACATTCAAAAAATTGTATCTGAACAAGGAGGCTGAAGGAATCTCCCTCCAGCCCCAACACTCAGAATAATTTTCTCTTTTTAAAATCATGTTCTACCTCATCTCCACTTCCAATGCAAGTAGAAACAAACTACTTGAAATTTCTGCCAGAGCAAGTGACTGCGCTTTCCAGATGCACATAAGCAAAAAATCAAGTGGATTTCAGTTTCTGAGGTTTTGCTAATTTGCTTTGTTTTCAGTTTCTCCAGAAAGTTTGGATATCAATATTTCTTTTCAATTTCATTATGGTAAGCATAGTGTTGTCACTAATTTGTCAGCTGCATAGATAGGAGAAATGTGTTACTGAAGGAAAGTCTGTAGTGAAGCAAAGCCACGTGAATACAGAGAGAATATATTTTGTGTGACACAGTAGATGTCTCTGGCTCCTTTAGGCCTTATTTGATGTAGTACAAGCTAAAAGGAGTACACACAGACCATACACGCACAGTCAAAAACCTGAAAATCTGAGGAACTTACTTTGCCTGAGAAAATGCAAAGGAAGAAAGTTATACGTACAGCTGGGAAACAAGATGGTGAAGCCTAATAAAAAGCCTGGGTAAGCTGCAGAACCTCCACTTGCTTCTCTAACTAGATGGCAGGTTCAGTCCTGAGAAGCACTGCTTGCTACTAAAAATCTTTCAAGCTATTACAATTTATATATGACTCCTACAAAGTCTTACCATTTTACAAGACTGTTAACTTTGTTTAAAAAAATGGAAAAATTGAAAGACAAATAAACAAATCATAAGGCCCAGAGGCTTTCTGTGAGACCTCATAATCACAAAATACATTTTTTCTTTATAGTCTTCAACAAGAGCAATAAAACAAACAAACCAACCACATAATTATTAACCTCCATTTACCTAGTCTGGGATAGAGTCCCTGTGGCTGATCCAATGAAACGCTTCTCACCTATTTGCTCCTTGGATAAAGCAGAGATGATGCATAACCTCCCTCTGTATTGACATTTGCTGTGCCTGCACTTCTGCTCCTGGCATCCACTCCTCAGTCTGCAGCAAGCCCTGCACTTTCCTTCTTGCCATGCAGAATTCTGTTTGGAAGGAGTAAGCCAGCATTGATCCTGCTCCCTGTCTCATGAAGAGCATGAAGTAGTGACATTCATTGTAAACAGTCAGCCTCTGCACAAAGGCTTCCTTCCAAATTGTGGCAAAAGTAGAAGCTACTATAAAGCATTTAAAAATTTATGTAATTAGTCAGGGGGTAGAGAAAATGGCATGGCTAGCTGTAGTTCTCAGCTGGAAGCAGTTCAAAAAAAAGGTCTCTCTGCTCCAAAGCACTCTTTAAGCACTGCTAAACAGGAAAACATTTTTTCTCATACTGAAATTGCTGTTGTATATAATACATTTAAAATCACATTGGTTGGAAGGAGGCTAGGTTTGAAAGGAATTCACTAGCCATGTGGCTTGTACTTTCAGTCAGGAAAGCAGAGAAAGGGGAAAAAGGAGATCACCTCCAGGTTCTGCTAGAAGATCTCTTCATGGGTTTTAGGCAAGATCTTTGCAGAGCAAGCACCCAACTACTTAGAACTGGAGTTTAAAATGGGTTCTCTTAACTTGCAAGAACCTCTGCACATTCAGCATCAAGAAAAGATTAGAGGATGAACACAGTTAGAGTGCAGAGGTTGAGTTGAGGTTTTATGGTAGAGTCCAGCTATTTATTTATCCATCCAGATAAACACATTTTTGGCTTCATATTCCTAGAGTAGTCACATACAAGGAGCATTTGTTTGTATTGCTTTTGAAAAGAAAATATTACTTATAAGTTCATGCAGTCATATTTTATTCAGATTAATGGTCTTTTCAGAAAGGGTCACGTGCCTATTACATTGTGAGGGGAGTGCTTGTGCACAAGCAGTCAAACCCTTGCTACTAGCAGAGAAGCTAAACATCAAAAAAGGAGTAAGAAAGGGTAGAAAAAGAATTCTTTACAGAAAGTAAGGTAGTACTGAACCAATTGAATTTTGCTGAGTAAGAATGTCATACAGCCAGATTTCAGAAAAGCTCCTTGAGCATGAAATCAATGAGATTGCAATTTGCCAGTGTCATTGGTTTTAAAGTGCATAGGTGTTCAGGATGATAGTGCCAGTCAGGGTGAGCCAAGCCCAGTGGCTTTCCAGACAACTCTGCTGGCCTGTAGCATTATTCACAACAGTATTCAAGGGTTGAACTAGTTGCATCAGCAGCTTTACTTTGAGTCTTTCCTCCTTTGGTTACTCTGAAGAAAAAAATCTGTGCATTCCTTTCCTGGATCTAAGTGCTCAAAAGAAAGAGATAGTAATCTGTATTGAGTGCCTGTAGCATGTCCCAGGAAGTTTTCTCTGGGGAACAATATTTCCTTTTCCTGGTCATTCTCTTCATTCAAAACAGTAATTATCTGTTAATTATTCACTGCAATTGTTCACTGTCTACATGAACCTTGAAGGTGGAGAATTGCACCTCTGGAAAATGAAAGTACATCAGGTAAAAACATCTCACCTAAGGCAGCACAGATGATGTACATCTAATCCACCATTTCCCCCCTTTAGGTATTGTTTAATAAGCTGTTTGCTCTGTTTTGTGTTGTTTTCTTAGCTACCTTGGTATAAAGTACACAGTAAAAATTTGTTTTGGAGAGTGCAAGGGTTATGTACTAGGTCATGAACTGTCCTGACAGCTGCAGGTTGGCTGCAAGGAAACATTTGCAGGCTGATGACTGCAGTGGTGGTTGCTGCCAGACAAGGTCTTTAAAAGTACTGCAAGATCCTTTAGCTACTTCTACTGTCACTTTAGATATAAATGTGAAGGAAAACTAATTATGGACAAAATAGCATACTAAAAGGGACCTGCAATTCCATCAACAGAACTGTCATTTAGGAGTTAGAATGATTTTTGCACAGTTTTGCTAACATGGATACATAGCTAAGTCTCTGATATTTAGAAAGGCAATGTAGTCTACGACATGATTAGTACATAGAGTCTAGTTCTCTAGCTGACTGAAAACTGCTGTGCTTTTCACAGTGGTGGACAGTCTGAGACTAGAACCTTCACAGAACATTAGTAAAATCTTCTGTTAATGTAGCAGTCTGAATATGATGGATTTTATAACTATAAAAAATCTAGGTATGTATTTCTCTATCAGAAATTAAGAATATTCGCTTCTTAAAAATAATATATATATATTTTGTTCACAGATTAAAAAATCAAACAAGAAGATGCAGTTAAACGGTGAAATTAAGAAAAAGAAGTATTACCCTTACAAATAGATATTTTACCACAAAGTGAATACACACACAGAAAAGCACCTATTGAAAAAAACCAAACACTGAAGATACTAATGTTGAGAAGAAACTCTTTCAATTTGTGCTGGGAAAAGAACCTTCTGCACACCATTTGCTGTGACAAAGGAGTTTTGGACACATTCTTAATAGTAAATATCACTGAAAACTAGAGAACATAAATGCTTATGATTGTTCCATATTATCATTTTCATTCTTGAAACGTAAAAATGGAAATAAATAGGCAAAATAAATAGAAAGACACATTAAAAGATTATGTTAAAATAAAGAAGAAAAATTAATATATCCATTCTCCACTAATTAGAATAGATATTTGGCATCTCAGCCTGCTTTGGTTGTATAATTTACATTTTACTTATGCCATGTTTATCTTACTTTCTGTTGTAAAATGTTCTCTTACTTTACTGGAAAGGACACAATGTGTGTCTCTTTCAGGTACTTGTCAGAACTCCAACCCCTTTCAAGACTTTCCTGGATTCACACTTTTTTGGTCCCACAAGAACTACTTTGTCTATCTGATACACTCTGAGTAGAGGACATAGAACGTTATCAGCAATATTTGAAAGAATTCCTTAATCATGGTGCAGGACCGTTCATAGCAGGGAAAAGTTAGTGAATCATGTCACACGTGCTATTTAGAAAATATGTTTTATAGAACATTTCCAGACAATCTATGAAGAGACTCATAGAGAATTGTGGCTGCTCATTTTAACAATAAACTAGATTATTTTTCACATAATTTTTAAAAAAGTTAGAACAAGCTATTACCATATTTTGAACATGTGTAGTCTGACAGAATAGTTACATACAGAAATATATCCCTCATTAGACAGAGTCAAAGTATTAGATAGAGACAAATTCCATGAGTCATGTCATGCTGCAAGCACAAATGATGACCCCTCATATATTTTGTTGCAATACAATTTCAAACAATTTTGAAGTATGAACCAGAATGAAAAAATTGCAGATAAAAATCTAAACTATTTTTTTTCAATGGAGGAACAATTAATAAGTAAAAGTTCATTAGTCTTCTCAGTAAAAAATTCATCTTATGAGATATCAGAATACTGAAGTTGGAGCACATCTGGCTATTTTCAAACGAACAGTCATGGTATTTGGTGTTAGGACAAAGTATGTATTCTGGTTTTTCATCTTTCTTAAGGATATACACCCTGATTGCCTATCGGTGAGAGTAAATATACAAAGTATTACGGGGTATACACACTTTTTAAAATAGTAGTATGCAGTTGCAATGTTTTGTCTTGAACTAGCTTTCATAGGATGGGGTACAGTGTATTTAATGAAAAGGGTTGATTTGAATGACAGCCGAATACCACCAAGAAAAGGGCAGCCCTGCATGGGTCATGACTGAAATTGGCTGCTGCTGTGATTTAGTAAGAGCTTTTCAGCTGGGAAGTGGATATTGTAACTCACAAAAGGTAACTTACAGCAACAAATTGAGCTGAATAGAACTCTGAATTAATTCATGGTTTATTGAGTTCCCCTCTTGTCAGTGATAGCCAACAGTTAACTGAAGTGATTAGTTCAATATTCAGTCACAATGATGTACAGCCAACTTTCCAGCTTACAGAAGTCCTGAAAGGTTTAATTTAAATCCTGGCAAGTACATAATTTAAAAACAAACAAAACAAAACAAATAGAAACCACCCAAAATTTGTAGCCTGGGAGAGGTGAGTTCAGCACAAGTCAGACGACGATGGTGTTCTTGAAATGTATCATAAAATGCACAGCCCTTCAGTCTTTGCCTTCATATAAGGGGCTTTAAATAGCTCTTGCTGCCCAGCATTACTTGATACACCAACGAAATTTCAACAGTGTTTATGCCGTCACCTGCAAACTTCTGAAAATAAATAGTAATTAATATCCCTTGGCTAGTATGTACACTAACCCTGAAACCAGAGTGAGCAAGTAACTTTCATTTTCCTAGCCTAGAGAAAAGTCTTGAGCTAAAATATCAGTAGATCTTTGTAACATTATCATGATGAGTAAAAAATAAACATAAGTTCATATCAAACTGCAACAACAGGATTTATAAAGAGAAGCTTACAGATGTGACTTCATGTAATAAGGGGAAGTCTCATCAGGAGTTGTAATGAGGTTCAGCTCTGTTGTTCTCTTTCCATCCCCAGGTATGGCTGTGTGTTGGTCCTGGAGGTAAAGAGCTAGTTAACTCCCATACTCAGCAGAATGAAGTGTTTTTTCAAGGTCTACCTGCCATTGCTTATCCAGATTGTGTAATGAAGTGTGTAAAGTCACACTCTAAAGCACAGAAGACCCTTATAATAGTTTAGCAATATCACAAAAACATCTGCTTCATAGGAAGCTCCGATAGGCAAGAATTTAAACCAGAAGTTTTGACAGAAAATGTGTGCTTTCCTTAAACAATGTGAAAAGGTTTGAAGAAAAGCTGCCTTTTCATCCTGATTTTAGAAACATTTTGTGACGTTACTGAGCCAACCTAAAGGAAATGGGTCCCTGCTTTTGGCTAGAGGCATGACATGCCTTTTACAAGGCATAGGCAGCACCCACTGTTATTAGAAGGCTTCCCTGTAAATCATGTAACTGTAACCTTAAACGGCCTTAAAGTGGGGTACTCCATAAAAAAGACCTCAAGGCAAAGCAAGTGGGCAGTCAGGAGACTGAAAAACCCCCTAAATTTTCAACCTGTGGGTTAAATTTAAAAAAAAATGCATGGAGTAGTATTATCAGAGTGATTGAAGTTACAGCAGGAGGTTAGAGAAATATATCAAAGAACAAATGTCAAAAGGTGTTGAACTGTTCAAGAATATAGTTATTTAAGTCACAGGAAATCAAAAGCATATTATCTCATATTTGTCCTACTTATTTTAAAATATATAATAAGGAAGGAAATGATACATGGTCCTCAAATGTAGTCACTGGTTTATCTGTGACCCCTGGCATTATTCATAAGTGCTGAGGATCCAATTCCTCCTCGCTGTAGCACCCCTGATTTTAGTGGCATTTCACCAGTAAGAAGTTTGGTCTTTATGTAGAGCAGATTGTACGTTGTATCTGCACATATAAAAACATCTTCTTCATAACGGCAGCAGTTTATCTAGCACTATCACAGTTGTTCTGCAGCAGATTATCATCCTGTTTCTCCTGGTAATAACAGCAGAAGAGCCATGAAAATAAGGATAGATAAATAGGTGTTCCTATAAAATTGTAAGTGTTCATATAAATCTAATTGGCTGTATTCATCCCCACTTGCAATGATAGGGAAAAAGAATCAATATTGAGAGACTAAACTTATTTTAAAATATCAAATTACTAATATTCATAAAGGCAGCTGCTCATGGTTGCTCCACTAACTTAAAGAACATTCAGCAAATCAGTGGAAATATATAATAAATTCAGAGAAATAATGATGTTCTGCAAACAGTAAAACATATCACATGTTAATTCAGAATTATTTAGTAAATTCTTCAAAACCACACATCTGCCAGAATCTAGTCAAATTCTCAGGCACGTGATTAGCTTGAAGAATGTGACTGGCCTGACTAAACCCAAGGGATTATATATATTTTAAAAGTCATAATCTTCTTAGGTATTTTGTATTGGAAACAGAAGATTTCTAAATGCACCACATGGAAATTTTGCCCTTCATTTCTACAGAAGAGGTATTATATTTCACTCCATGTAATTATTTCTTTTTTTCTTAATTGCACATAATTAGCATTTGCTGCCATATCTCTACAACTGTGTTTCTGCCTGTGTATTTCTGAGGCCACTTGAATCATCACATCTTTCAGATGGGGAAAACAGGTTTTCAGTAGGACTTCGAGGTTTGCCTTGAGGTTGCCATGAGCTACCTCATCATAGAGCAAGGCAGAAGATGTACGAGTGGGTGTACTGGTGGCTGTCCAAAGAACTGTGTTTGTTAAACTTACTACTGAGCTGTGGATGTAAACTAGCATGGAATTTTCAAAAGGTAATTCTAGGATGATTTAATAGGCTTTCTAACCTCCAAAGTTACACAGAATTATCCTTCAGAATCATGAGAGAGACTTTCTCTACAATTGTACAAGATGTGTCTACACTGTTTGTGTAGTTTGGATCAGGTGTGTTTTTTGAAAGGAGTCCTTCTGGTTACATCTTTTATGGTGCTTTGGTTCACACTGAAGAGTGCCCAGAAGTATAAATGGTATTTATTATTTTCATATGAAACCTAACAAGAAGGAACACTTCAAGAGGGAATCTGACTGTGCTTGAGCTGCTCATGGGTGTTCAGTTCAGAGAACCACATTAGACCTGTCTGTAGGAGTACCCCATATTGGCATCTGAGTGACCTTTTCCTAGTGGACAGCATTATTTCTTAGTTTAGATATAGTTCATCATACCTAAATTACTTCAGTGCTAAGCAGTAGATCTATTCCAGGTCATGGCAGATGGCAATATGAACTATTCTTTTTCTATAGTCTAAACTGTTAGCAGAAAGGTCTGTTTAAAGATAAATATATGAACAACACCCAAAACTTTGCAGAATAATTCAATCATAAAAATTATCTTTCTACCATTTCTGAAGTCAGAAAAGGACAAAGATTTGTTGACTTTTTGTAGTGTTGTTTAATTGCAGTCTCCTATTAAGTTCATGTTTGTGACTTTTTAAGAACTCTTTAAGAAGCTTCTTAGACAGCCTTGTTTTTGATAGTCATGAAACCAGCTCTATGAAAGGAAGAGGAGTGTGTAATCATTTCAACTTTATCTGTTAGCTACAAAGAATGAGTTTAATCATTTCATTAATCAGCCATCTTTATAGATCAAACTATATTCAGTCTTCCCTAAAGATTTTATTCTGTGATCACTGTATGAAAAACTAAAATGGTGAACAGGAAATTGAAACTGTTATTATACAGGAAATAACAGCACTCTGTCAAAATCTACAGAAGAAACATGTGTTAAAACTTACTGTCAACATCTAACATATCAGATCAGATAGTGAGAAAGACCAAAATTACAAGAATCATTATAATATCAATTGAGGGCAAAGTTCTGTGTGAAAATAAATCCTTTTCAGCTTCATGAAAAGGAGCTGAGCATAGAGTATCTGATGAAGCAAAGTTCTTGTCATAATTTCATATACCAGTGGGTCATACAGCAGAAAATTCACTTCCCTCTCCCATCCCACTGGATTTTGTACAGTCACAACTGTAATATTTAATATGTGTAATGAACTCTGTGCCTTTGTTATCTATGCCTAGCTTGCAAGAACTGCTGTGGTGCTCATTACCAGTCAGGAATTAGGTGTTCAAGTGCTGTTGTCTCTAGTACAGTCCTGGCACTATGTATTTGGATTTATTTGCAAATTTAATCATTGTTTGATTAAAACTGCTAGAAAGTGTTGAGATGAAACAGAAAATCAGGGAAATTGCACCAATTTGTGGGATTACAGACAAGGTTTTTGAACTTTTGTAAATGAACTGAGAAAAATGCACTCGATGATAATCATTACTGCCTCAGTATTTAACTGCTACATTATCTGTATTTTTTTAAGCTATCTGCTGTTCATATAGCAATCCATCACATGGAAAAATAATTTGCATTCTTAGGGCAACCTTTATATGGCAACAGGTGGAATGAGAAACCTACCCATCTAGGTGAGGTGCAGCATTAACCACCAAATATAACATGTATTTTCCACTTTCATTGCACCTCAAACTCAAAGAGAAATTTGGAACAGCATAACACCTGGGATTTACCAGCCACAGAGCTTCCAGCCTCTCCTTTCTTAGAACTTGCTAAATACAGCTGCTAGAACTAAGTATGTAGTCAAAGTAATCCATAAGATGATTACTACTGCACAGGCAGAGCAGCAATGCATTTTTCGGCTGGTGAACACTGTTCAGACATGACTCAATTTGCTGGAGTCCTGAGCTATGCACTCAGCATGGCCTCAAATGTGCTTATCATAGGAAATCTGACTGGCAATATTTGAGTAAGTTCCTGTTAACCACTTCTTCTGAGCCCAGGTACGCTTCTCTCCCCACAGATCTGTGAAGCAGTAGACCATATGATCCCCAAGTTGTCAAGTTGTCCCCTGGAGTTGAACTAAGCAATATGAAAACGGTATGCAATACCAAAACAAAATCTTGTGCAAAACTAGTTAGAAAACCATCTGCATTAACAGACAGAAGAGACAGCTTCTAACAGCTTCTGTCTTCTCTGGTAAGGACCCATCACAAATATTCTTGTACAACAACTATTAAAACCATAACAAACAGATTATCAACCTTCACACACCTTTCCAAAGCTTCTTGTTACTTATTAGCTAACTTTTCTCTCTCATCTTTTTAAATCAGATTTTCTACTGTACTGAATACAACTGAGTTCTCTCTACTATATGAAAATCAAATTCCTTCTTCTTTCTTTTTGCTTCAGTCTCTAGGCCTGAAGTTGGCTCCAACAGCCTTGTTTAGACATCTAATTCCTAATGTCTGATACAATTCAAAATTTGAGAGTAAGCCTAGAACATTCTTTTATTCCATGAATTGTGGACTAGCCTTTGTTTTAGAATATTAGAGTTATGCTACTAGCAAACTGAAAAGCTGAACACATCTCGATTAGAATGGACGTGCAAAAAGCATATTCAAATGTCATTGTTAGTGATCCAAGCAGACCAGATCTATGAAATTCAGGACAGTTAATCAAAGCTGTTACAAAATCTATATTTTCTACTCATACTATGGAAGGTTTCAACAAATGCTGAAATGAAAAAAGAAGGGTAAAAAAGTTTAAAAATGCTGTGACTTCTGTGAGACCCTCCTAGCCCTCCCCTCTTCTAAATCTGCAGAATCACTATAGACCTCAGATGACAAAGTAACTCTGGATGGTTTGGGTCAATCGCAACGATGTTTTGGTGGCCTACTTGGGCCACTACAAGCGCAGCCAGCAGGTGGCTGTGCCTGTACTCTCTTCCTGATGCCAGAGTGAGACTGTTCCGCTTTACCTGGCATCTGTGTTAGTAACATCAGTCATTGTCTTTGATACTTACTTCAGGTAAAAGTAATGGAAAACATGTATTTCTCAGCTCCATTTCTACTAGCAGTCTCTATTCACCAGCTGAATAAGGTTGCTAACCTTTGAGGCTAGAGAGTGTTACAGAGACATGGAAAGGAAATATGAAAAAATATTGGAAGTACAAGCCCTTCCAGATGAAAGAAGAGATATTTAGGTTCTGCCCTGTATGGTTGAATTTACAGCCACAGCGCCAACCCAATATTATTTAACAAACCATTTTACTCTAGCATTCAATACAATTTTATTAAAATTTGCACAAATATTCACTATATTTGCAGCAATAATCTTGCTGCAAGAAATTACTTTGTACATGTTGAAAAAATGGTGAATCAAATTTTGCTTTGCTGGACAGGTCTGTAGGGACTTGTAATAACTTACATTGAGAAAAGGAAAATGTGGAATTGATTTCACCTTGAACACAACATCCACAGGAGAGATGTCTACTGTTACACACTGGACCGTAGAAAATTACGGTATTATCAATTCCATGTTTCTTTTGGTTCACTCCTGGAATACCTCTCTCATTCTGACATGTGGTATACTATGTCACCTCCATGTCTGGTAGACTTACTCCTTTCATCTAGTTTTCAAGGTAGAGGACCTGAACTCAATTTCTTTTTTTTTTTTTTCAGTCTGGTAAAGGCATTTTCCAGTTGTGTCACAATAAAAAGTGGTGGTTTGCACACCACTGAAGTAAGCTATTATAAAAAGAAAACCGGAATTCACAAAATCTACTGGAGTTTATATTTATTCTTGCTTGAATGCAGTCTTGGCAAAAATGAAATTCACTATCTTTGGATTGACTCTTGTGATATACACCAAGCTCTAGTTCTTTAGAGTTTGACTACCTTGAGTGATATATATTAATGACTTGCTTTAGCAATGCACCTAATACAAATCTTGCTGTCATTGATGAAAGGAATAAAAGTTTTATTTGTTAATGAAATATGATGTGGTGTTTCTGGCTCTATTTAAACATCACCTAGGAGTAGATCATGTTTTCTGAAGTCAGGAGAAGCCCCAGGCCCTCCATAATTCTAATTGATGTAAATGAAGAAAATGATGAAAGCTTATGTGTGCTGACCCTGTTATACAGGATGGTTTCACCTCAGTTAATCAAAGAACCTTTAGAGGTGTTGCAAGCACCTGGACTGAATAGAGAGCTCTTCAGTCTCTGATAGTAAACTGGCAGCATTCAGACGAGAAACTATGCCCAGATTTCCAGTAAAACTGCTTAGTTTCTACATGCTGACAGGTTGAAAACAAACTACCATGAAACAACCATGTTGAAAATAAACTAAAATCCTCTTCCCAGAAAACATTGTCCTTGCTGTCGGATGAAAATGAGATAGATGATAAATCTGAGAACTAACTGCTCTGCTTGAGATGTTTGTATTCCCACTAAGAAGTTGGAAGCACAGAGGAATTTTCATTTTGTATTTGAAACGCCAAACACCAGGTTTGACAATAGAGAAAAACCTAAGAATTGCTTTTCAGTCACTATCTTAATAAATCTGAATAAATTGTAAAAGCTAATGCAGTTCAGAATTACTATTTATTTTTACTCTGTAGTAGCTTATTATAGCATTTTTCTGGAAACACAGATACTTTGGTAGCATGTTACATTTGTCATATCTGATACATATACTTTCCATTAAATGACCTTCATGCTAGGCAGCCAATAATGTCTGCAAGTAAAACCTGAAGACAAATGAAGGTCTGTAATAACACACTGGAAGGTTATGTTTATTGATTACAAGACTGAATATTTTCACGGTGATATTACTTTCTCATAAAAATGAAGCATGAAGACTTTTTTTTTTACAACTAGAAATATTTACAATTGTTTTACAGAAGCAGTTACTTAATTTTTCAGTGAGTTCATAGAGTGTTCAGGATCAAAGCTGTAATTTTAAATACTGGTTATGTATAGAATGAATTAAAAAAAGAAAAACAAAAAAGCAAACCTTGGGGAGAAGTTCCGCCCATATGCTGCTCATACAAATTTAAAAGCCTAGCTTCTTGAATGCTAAACACTAGATAATGAAATTTCTATAAGTTTAATGTCTTTCAAATGTGTAAATAAAGGCTTGTTTTGCAAATTGTGAAAGGTGCTTTAAAACAAGAAAGGAAGAGGCAGGACAAGAAAAGTACAAGGGTGTGGTGAAGATTTACAATAAGAAAAGGAAAAGAATGGCAGGATAATATTCTGATTAAAAAGCAAAGGAGCAGAGAAGCTGTTTTGTTTTCACTGTAAGCGGTTTTGTTTCTCAGGCACAATTGCTTCTAAATATTACCAAAATTCTACAAACAGTATGCTATTTTCTCTGAGCATCTCTTCTCTTGAAAAATTCCATCCTAAAGTAAAAAAAAACCTGGTTTCTTACTTATTTACTGGAACCTTTGTCAGTTTTTTAATTTGTTTTCCTTTTTGATGAAATTCCTGCAAATACAAGGTTGAAACAACCTGAAGATTGTTTTGAGGTAAAAAAAACCAGATGGGCAGAAAGTAGTGCTTTAATGTGCTTTTCCTGGCCTGTCATAAGCATCCCAGAATTAGCCTGAAGGTAGAACTACAAATCCTTGTACATCAGCAAAGATCAAAATATGAGGAGAACCATGCTTTTCTATTGAAACCAAAATAAAATGCTAAGCTGAGTAGGGAAGCCAAGCAAGGTTTGCAGGAAAGCTCTGCTGGGCTGAACACTCCTCTACGTATCTCTTTCTAACATTTGCTTGTGTCATTCTGGAAGAGAAATGAGAAGACAACCTAATTAACCCTTATAATTCCCATTCCCTCCCTGACTAAAGACTGCCTTCCTAAAGCTGTAAGGCGTTTTCTGAATAAGAGAAAGCAGGGAACTTAATCAGCAAGAAGTGGTCTACTCTTCATTAAAAGGAAACCATGTCCCTATAACAAGGAAGAATTGCAAATTTTGACACGAAAAAAACAGCTTTTGAATATACTGTGTCTTTCCAAGGGATTTGAACTTCCTTTGGGTCACTTAACTGAGATATTATTGCAATTGGTTTCACTATGGTCAATTTTTATCGATGTAAACTGAAGAAAAGGAAGTCAGGACTCGCACAGTACGGAGGCTTTTTAACTTTATTATAGGCTGTGTTCTATAGAACATAGTAAGGAACAAAATAAAAATGATCAGTAACAGCCTTCTTGCTTCCACTCCTTAAATAAAATTTAAAAAAAACCCAAACTATTTTTCTATTATATTTTTTTAAATTGTGTCTCCAGGAGGCTTTTCATTTCGGAAGCTCTGGGATGAATGGATGTCCGTGAAGAAACTGTGGGTTATAAATACAGCACAACAGAAAAGTTGTCTGGGTTTCTGATTTCTCCACTGACCTTTGAGTGCAATTGCCATATTAATACATGACATTAATATTGACAAAGGTCCCGTGAGGCACTTTTGACCCTGAGTGAGAGCAGGGACTATTCCCTGAGGGGAAAAGGGAATGGCAACTTGAGAAGTTGCAGTGCAGAGAGATGTTGGAAGTGGAGCGATGTGGTGGGTCAGGAGGTGCCTGCAGGCAATCCAGGTCCTGACTTCTCACTCTGGCCAAGGTAAGTCATAAGGAGTGGGGCATCTTGTCCACGTAACTCTCCTTTACATGGACATCTTATGACACTTCTTGTTTGAAGGAAGTCACAGCTGTTAATAATTTATAACAATAGTAGGTGACATAGCAAAACACTCCTTGGGCTTACAGTGGCAGGCTTCCCTGACCAGGAGAGTGTTCTCTTCAAATAAAATCCGTGCTTCCTCTGAAAGCTAAAATTGGCACCTCTGTACTTCCTGGATAACCTGTATCAATTGTTACCAGCTACTTGACCTTTTACTAAATGCATTGGTTGCTGCACATTTCTGTGGTTTTTTAGATAACCCACGTGAATATGAAGGATCTGGCTCCTCTCTTCAAAGAGTTAAGCTTAATTCCTAGCTATATGCACTGTCACAGTGGCACATTATAATTAAAATAAGAGCTATTCAAAGAAAAAATAAACAAAACTTAACATTTTCAAACAGGAAGAAAGCTTTAACCTAAGCCTCTGAAATACTGCAGATCATTAAATCATAGTTTAAACAAGATCATATTTTACTACTCTAAAGTCTTCCTTAAACAGAACTATGATTTGCATCACACTACATGAAACTCCCAATTTTTTGGGTTTTATATAATAGAGCTGTCATATGAGATGTTTGTTTTGCACAAAAACATGCCTTTACTTGATTTCAGCAATTCATTCTGATCCAATCTCATATATTTTCTGCATTTTTTTTTCAGTGAAGACTGCACAAATCTGCTTGTGCCTGGTGCTGCTGCTGATTTGTTGTCTGGAGGTCTGTGTCATTCTTTCTGCCTAGTAGGAAATACAAAGAAGACATGTGACACTGGGTGAAAACTAAAATGGAAGAAGAACGTAGAAAAAATATAAAGAATATTCATTTACATATATGAAATTTGCTAATATTTTGCATTAACAATATTTATCAACTAGCACTTATGACACATCATCCTATATAAATAACAGGAAGATTTTCCTTTGGAAAGCATCTTGTTTTTCCAAAGAACTATGCTTTCTTGTGGTTTTAGTAAAAGATTTATCATATTACTTTCCACACCACCCAATGACCAAGTTAGAGTACTACCTTGTCTTCTTCAGATACATTTCAGAGTAGAAAAAATCAATACGAATAACAATAATAAAAAAGTCTCTTTAATTTGTGCCTATATGAATGAACATCATGCCATGTTATTGAAGATTCAGGCTTCTGTGTTTCCATGACAATACCTCAGGGATTTTCTACAGAAATGTATCACCAAGTTTTTCAAGTGTGATTATACTAAATTCACAGTTGAATTTATGTGGGTTTTTTTATTATCATTGTTTTCCTGTTATCTGAGTCAAAGCACATCTCACTCCTATCCTTTCTGCACTTCCCTGGAACAAAGTAAGAGAGAGACACAACTTTGATAGATGGTAGATGGACAGCAAGTGTGCAGGATCTATTGTCATTACACTTGACAAGATTCATTCACATTTTTGTACAGGGATAACTTGATCCTTCCATCACAGCATATGCAGTGCCTCTATATACAAAAACTTTAGTTTAAATTAATGGTTAGGCTGATTTGCTTTTTTTCTCAAGTAATAAACACAACACACTATAATGCAGGAAGTTCCCGGTCTATTTCATTCTAAGAGTAATACATCTGTGATTTAAATATTTGCCACTGTGATAGTCAAACTATTTTTCAGATCAGGTCTGCTAACTGACATTTTTCCCAAGACTACTTAAATATGAGGAGGTGTTAAAACTTCCTTGAAGTTAAAACTCCCTTGCCTACCCGGGCAAGTTCATTATAGAATTAAGAACAGAAACATTAGGAATTAAAGGGTCTGCTCTTATATATCTTGAGCAGCCTAATCACTGAATAACAACACAGGAATGAGCAATGCCCTCTGAATTTTTCATGGCAGCAAAAACATATCATGATACAACCATATGTAATGATACTATTAAATAAAATATTATGATATGGTAATAAGTGTATAGCAGGGAGAAGGGAAACAAAAGCATTGTGTAACTTCTTGTTTTAATACATTCTTGCTGGAGTACATCCACTGCAGGGATGAGGTTGGATGAGTCCAAAGGTAGATTCTAAGTGGAAGTTCAGCTGACAAGAAGAGCTGAGAGGCAATACAAGCCTGTGAAGACATGGGCATAGACTGACACCAGTCATTTAGACACCCTGCTGCCTTACCACGTGTGTTGCCCATCACTGTTACAGAGTCATGTTTCTCTTCCCTTGCTGTCTTTTCAGCTCATAAATCTTTTATTTCTTTGTGCACAGTGAGCTGAGCTGTAGCAGGAGTATTGAGAGTGTGAGAGGAGGACACGCTATTTTTTACAAAACACTCAACATATCATTGTGGTGGTTTAATTAAAATGTTCATGTCATTTATGATTAACCCAACTGATTTAGGTTAGATGTCCTCTCAACGTGACCCCAGTATCAGGACTCTCAGAAGGCTGAAGGACTTCACTGCATCTTTTCCTTCCATGCAACCCTTAAAGGGCAATGTCAAACAGAATCTCACCCAAAGCATGCCACATAATCAGGTTCTCTGCTAATGACAGAGAGACTACATCATTATCATAGTTGAGGTTTATAACAAAGAAGAAAGATTTCCTAACTTACAGTTCTTAATACATGCCTTGCCTATTTTTAATACACTTAACTTTTGTCTGAGTAAGTGACACAGTATTTAAGTTCAGAAATCCACACAGAATAAAATAGCTGTAGTACCATATCAAGGCATTGTTAAGCTTAACATCCTTTCTTCAGTACTTGCCAAAAGATGGAAAGGAAGCAAGAATTCACCAAAATAACCACTCCTTACTCAGTCTTAGGAAATAATTCCTACCCACTTGCACTAATTAGTAGATTAGTAGATATACTGAAATATTAGTGTTTAACTTAATCTGATGTGAAAATATATATCATTTAACATTTCACATTTTTTTCATGAGAAATTGATTTCACATAGGCCTTTCTCAAAGTCCTTTTTATTTCTCCATGTGGATCACTGGAGCAGCTCATTAACTCCAAAAGTGAATTCTGCACCTCTGATGTACAACATTTCCTCTCACTTTGGTCCTTAACCTTTCTGAAGCCTGACTATAGAGTAAAGACACTATGAAGTACCTGAGACTAGCTCAGTTGGTCAGAGCATGGTGCTTGTAACACCAAGGTTGTGTGTTTGATCCCTGTATGAGTCATTCACTTAAGAGTTAGACTCTATCCTTGTCGGTCCCTTTCAACTCAGAATATTCTGTGAAACAAATACTTTTACTTAAAGTTAGGATGATTTTTCCACAAGCTATTGCTGTGTTCATATACTTTGTCCATCAGTCTATTGATGGGAATCATGACCTATCAAAATACTGTGCATTTAGCAAAGAAATGAAAGCTTTCTGTATCTGTATTAAATCTTATCCTCCAGCTCCTCCCATTAACCTCTTCTGAAATTCCATTAAAAATCACAAACACTAAAGCAAACAGTTTAATTAAATGGCTATCAGCTGAACACTAATTTTCAAGAAATCATTGGTTTATTCTTTACACAGCAATTGCATAATCCCCTACTGACTTTTTTATATGAACTAGCAATTGACGCTGCTACTGCTGTTCAGAGACTTGCTAATGTTTTCTTTTGATCATACATTTTAGGATTTGTTTGCTGGTTGCATGGCTAGTGTTCACTCTCCATATTTTTTGTGCCAAAAAATAATAAATGAAAGTAATTACTTATACCCAAGATCTCTGTGTTATTTGATAGAGCTTTACAAATATATCTCAATAGAATTTTGCCAAATAAATCTGGTTTCATAAATTGAGTAATCAGGTACATAACATTTAACTGCTGCAGAACAGGAAGAAGGAAAAAAAAGGTATGCTAGACAGAAATTAAAAATTCAGATGAAAGTAATATACAAATTAAGAATATCAATACAGCAGAGAACAGACTGAGAAGAGAGGTGAGAAGAAGGGAAAGAGAGGGGGAGGGAGAATGGGGGAGGAAGGTTTGTCACTGGCTTGAGTTATAAAGAAATGTAGGGTTACTCCAGGGTGCCTTTGCTAATAATGACAAGATCGTTTGCTTCTCACATCTGTAGGAAAAAATGAGAGGAGAAGATGGAAAAGAGGTCCTGGGATGTACCAGCTGTTGATGTTGGTCCTCCCTGCTGAGCCCAGAGCATTGTGCCCCTACCGGAAGGCATCGCAATCTGTTGACATCTCCAGCTCTCTGCTACTTCGGGACACTCAGCTGAATCTAAGACGACGATCATCTGGCTGAGTGAACAAAAATCAGTGCCTACAGTGAAAAAGCAGGAATAACACACAAAGCAGATGGCTGGAGGCCTGCTCATTCCTGTTTCTGGAGCTGTTTACACTCTTAAGTGACTAATTTTGACATGTTATACTACTAATGAAGTTTTTTGTTTTGACCCAGTAAACTGCATGTAGTGCAGTCTGGGACCACTCTAATTTGATGTCTGCAGCCCAGTGCTATTTCTGATCTACAGAAAGTCAATTAAAATCATGGTGAGTGAGCAATCAAAGATGAATTTCAGAATGACAGTTTCTCCCATATATAGTACTCAAAGCCTACAGTTTTGCATTTTCTTAGCTAAAATATCTTGAAAATTTGTAACAGTCTTTAGTATTTGTCCTTGTGGGACTGAGATCAGAGCCATAGCACAGAAGATGCAGAGGCTTCCAAGAATAATGTAACCATCCAGAAACCTGAAGTTTTCTCCAGGCTTTCCTATATCAAGGCATGCAGACCTGTAAACTACAAGAGAGTATTCTCTGATGAAAAAGTTAATATTCCAGAAGCACTACACAAAAAAAATTGTTTTAGTTTACTGTCTAACGCTTGCTCCCAGACCTAGAGGCTATTTGGATTACACTGACTAAGCTATAGAATCTAGAATTGAAACAGAGTCAAAACTTTAAATATCGCAAGCCAATTTAGGGTTTAGTAGAATATAATGGAGATGTTTGATTAAAACTTATTTTATCCCAATATGATATGTTTACTTTTTCTTCTCAGAAGGCTATGAATGATATTAACCATTAGAATATCAAATATCCAGCAGTTATTGAAATTGAAAAACAAAACAACAACCTGGCCAAGTCTGTAAATATCTCCTCTGCCTGTATCTTAAACTCATTCAGTTTCACAATGATGGTTCCATGGGCACTAAGGATCAGTAAATTATTATCCTGCTAAGCAGTTAAAACTGAAAACAAAACTTATCAACAAACAGTTTAAGGTTATTCTGGGGCTGTTGTGGACAAACAGCCTAATAATAGTAACGGTTGAATGACATTCTTTGTTAAGTCAAAGAATAAAAAGCATGTCTAGTCTGGAAGCATTTTCCAAAGGGCTTGAATTAATATGAACAAGGAGGAAACATCAAATGTTTTCAAGAAAGTCCAGATGTGGATTCACTTTTTGCACCGGTGGCTGCAATGGCCGATTCCTTAACATTCCTCAGACTACTTGGGCATTTCCATTTTAACTGGGGCCACACCAGTTCAGCCACATGCCCGTGGCAGTTATTCTGGGTGGGGTTTTGTTTACCATGTGCTATTCACTATCATTTCAGTTTTGGTTTATCTAAATGGTCTATTATTCTAGCCACTCCACTTAATAAGAGAAGAGTCTATATTAAATTGTCTCAGTATCAGTACAAAATATTGGGCTGCTAAAGTGGCACAAACTGAAACACAGTGACTGATCCCCATGTGAAGACCTGCGTAAAGCTCTGGGATCCACAGCGCAAGGAAGACGTAGACCTGCTGGAAAGTGCAGAGGAGGCTACAAAAATGATCAGAGGGCTGGAGCATCTCTCCTGTGCAGACAAGCTGAGAGAGTTGGGTTTGCTCAGCATGGAAAAGAGAAGACTCCAGGGAGAACTTATAGCACCTTCCAGTACCTAAAGGGGCTACAACAGAGATGGAGAGGGACTTTTTGCAAATGTCTGTACATAGAACAAGAGGGAATGGCTTTAAACTGAAAGAGGGCAGTTTTGGACTGGATATTTGGAAGAAATTTTTTGCTGTGCTAGTGATGACAGGAACAGGTTGTCCAGAGAAGCTGTGGGTGTCCCATCCCTGGAAGCATTCAAGATCAGGTTGCATGGGACTTTGAGTAACCTGGTCTAGTAGAAGGGGTCCCTGCCTATGTCAGGGGATTGCAACTAGATGATCTTTAAAGGTCCCTTCCAATCCAAACCATTCTACTATTTTATGATCTATTCTATGATTCTAGAATAAAATGTATGAGTCCTCCAAAGGCCTCAATGCAATCTTCAGTCAAATGCATAATGCTCACAGAGATATTTGTCTTGGGTTATGAAGTGCACCGAAAACAGAAAACAAATTATTTATCTGTCGATGTTTCCATGAAACTTTTTATTTCATTTGGTTTGCTTTAATGCTCTCATTTTTTCCCTTTCTCTCAGTCAGCTAAAAAAGCCCCAAAACTTTTGTTGTGGAGTGTTCACCAGCATATAATTATCCAAACATTACTTTGCATGGGGATTTTAGGATCTCTTTACTTAAACCAATGCATATTTTGGTTCTTCACATCCTTTCTTTGATCAGGAAGACAACACTGCAGAAACTCTCCTTTCTCATTTTAGACCTCCAAAGAACAGAGCAAGAGAAAATAAATGAACACAAGACTCCTAGATGCCATGTTTTTTTTATTTCACATTTCTGGGGCTCAGAGGAAGGCAATGACTGCCTTCTGCCATCGCTCAGGCATTTCTAATTTTCTGACTTCTAAGCAAAGTAGCTGTTGATTCATGCACTTGATTCATCTTTCCTCAGCCATTTCAATCTGCCTTGTCATGGTTCTGCCCACCCATGTGCATAATTTGACTGTAACAGTCAAAAATTTTAGCTATCCACAAGCTGGAGATAATCTTAAATTTCCATTGTCTCATGTAATGAGTTCCACAGCTATAGTAAAAAATTTTTTCATGTGAGGACATTTTGCAGTGACTTTGCAATCATTCATCACAGCTGTAAAAGGCTCAGAAAAAAACACAGAAGGGCAGGTCTTTTTACATTAGATATCCAAAATACCAGATCTTCTCCTGTCACTATTCATATCCTAACACAGCACAAGCAGTGGAGAAAAAACAGGATTAAATTTCGGAGTGACTGATACCATCTGAGGACAATGTTAGTGCCACATCTCTTTGCAAGGCAGCAGCAACATAAAGGTGTCAATATTCCTCTAAAGAAGAAACTGAAAGTTCTCTTACAATTTCCAGAAACTGTGCCTAATGATGGAAGAAGCTTTAACCCAAGTTAGGTAAATGGGATAGAATTCCCAGACCTGATAAGACTGTAACTTCCTAATGAGCTGCCAGACATATATGAACAATGAAGTTCCCATCTTCTCCCAACAGGTTTATCACAACCTATTAACTTATATGAAAACTTCAAAGTGTCTCATCTTCTCTAGGACTTTACCTCCAATTATGCAGCTCAAGGTAATAGCTCGACCTTATTTTATTTTTCGCTGTGAAGAGAAGGACAAAGATAAAGAGGGGAAGCTCCTAGCACGTATGAACTGAGAACAGTGGCAGGAGTGATACTTGCTGGGCTTCTGCAATCCTTTGTGAGATTAACAGCTTTTAGAGGACTATTCAGCCTTAGGGTTTATCTCACTTCCTTTGGAGATGGAGCAGGCCATGAATTGTTCCCAAAGAAGAGAATTAGGGATATTTGTTCTTTAAATATGTTTCATAATTGTGTTTGATGTTGTCCAACGCTTGATACTGTGTAGATATTAATTAACTGCAAAAAACTGTTTCCTCTACTTTGCTCAGGGAAAAAAAATCAACCCTGGTAGGTTTCACAATCAAAATTATAATCTTTCTCAAGCATGCAAATTAACAATTAGAACAACTCAACAACGGAATTCCTCTAATCCCTCCACAGGAGAAAATTGGTTATCTGCCTACAGCACCAATTAACCAAACAAAAGCTGTTTAAAGCAGAAAAATAGACAGAAAATTTACTAGGATTGAATTGTCTTACATCCCAGATAGACATTCCCTCACACTGTGGAGCTGGATTTAGGGCGGGAGGTTGTGTGTGTGTATGCAAAGTGCTGCAAAAGGTGTTGGGTTGAGGCCAGCAGGAGCTAAGTTCGCTATTTGAGGAAGTAGAGCATGGTCATTCCAAACTGCATTCCCACATCCCACTCTGCCTGTAGACTTCAGCACAAGATGATAAAATCACAGCCCTCTGCAGCATTTCCTGCACTTTCCTTTTCAATGCTCTTACTATCCAGGGCTAAAGATAATGGACTATTGGGCTCATTCAGCTTTCTATTTCCTTAGTGCAAATGTTTTTGTTTACTGCCTAATTTTGTCTCATGCAATGGTTCTGGCAGTCTCTGTAATAACATCAACTCCCCCTGACATCCAGTAACAAACAGTTGCTCAAAGTTCAAAAAATAACTCTCATAGATCACTATGTCATATTTGACTAACATAATCATTGCCAAAAAAAAAGAAAAAAAAGTGTATTATCTCTGGGTGTGGCCAATCTCAGTACTAACATGTTTAAATTTTGACCTACCTGAGGGAACACCCAAATCATTGAAGCAGGTGGTGCTGGGAGGGAGCCGTGTGAAAAAAAACCCTCTGCCCTTACAGAAATGCTGTACAACTTGGCTGTCTTCCAGTTTCATAAAATAAGGGAAACATCATTCGTGCAGGTGTAATATAACTCATTTTGGCTGTATGTAAAAATAAAAGTTTCATTCAGAAAGCATGACTTGCTCTAACATGATTTTGTTTGGGGTTGGAGTGCAACAGGGATAAAATATTAGCATTCTGGAAAAAGCCTACATGAACAAAAAAAAGCTGAAACATTTCTGAAAAAGAAAAGATTGAAATAACTAAATGTACCTTTCAAAAACTTTTTTAACTGAACACTAAAGAAACTAAAAAAAAAAAAAATAAAGGATAAACTGACAGTTCTGGAAACTGAAATTTTCTGTCTATGGAATGAATATAAAGCAAAGAATGGCTATGGATCTTCCTCTTCCTCCTTCTTGTCCCCTCAACATGCCTTCAACTGACCTAGCTGAACTGTCTTTACCTCTCATCAAAGTAAAATTGAAATAGTCCTCTTTCATTTTTTCTAGGAAAATGATGATACTGTTATTATAGCTGTACCCATAGCACTTAGGTGCAATATATATGGTGGCTTTACTTTTGTGAATTTACAGCTAATACCTCCATAGTATATGGTTGTCTTTTGCAAAAGAATTTATTTAATGTAACTACAGAGTCCACAGTCTTCTAGGTATATGACATATCGCCTGGGCAATATGATCAAAACTCATGCAAAGTGAAAAGTAACATTGCAAGTTGTGGATAATAATGTTTTGGAGATTCAGAGGATTGTTTTGCCTTCTACACGCTCAGTTTTTAAAGTGTCAAAGTTCATAAATCGATCCCAGTTATAAGACTGTCTTGCATTGACTGGAAAGGCAGGCTTGCTGGAATGGAATGTTTATATACCAATGTGCTTTAAAAGAACAGGCTATTTTTAGTTGTGATTGCACAAACTAAGACGTGCATGAAAGCAGGCCACTGAAGGCTGAAGCCCAGCTCACCCTGACTAGATCCCTGAGATGACCCATCCACCAGGCATATTATTGCTTCTCTTGAAGTACTGTTAATTTGTTTATTCATCTTTGTGATCTGGAAGTAAAAAAATATTGTTGTGTTTCCCCCTCCCACACCCCCCCAATACACTTGTGTTTTGCAATAGTGGGTGCATCATTATGTATTTTTAAAGGAAGTCCAGCTGAAATGTCTACAACTAAATCTTACAGATAGAATTCCATTAAACAATGAGATGCATTTAGGAAGCCAGAGAGAGAAAACACATTTAATAACCTAGAGGCTGGGTGCAACTTCATGTTGCTTCAAAGTAGATCCTATTTTAAATCCTAGTATTGCTTGAGGCCAAAAACTGACTTTATTACATTTCAAAATGAAAAAAAAACCCAACCAACCAATGCACCTGCTTTTGTAACTGACTTTAAAAAAAAATTACTGACACTTAGAGAAGGAATACATTGTGTAGATAATATATGTCATAGGTTTAACAACAATGACATGATAATTCATGCTCTGAAAAAGAAATCGTGGAGGTTCAACCTATGTTGGTTCACTGAAACCAAAGTGGCTACAGGTCTACACTATAAAGTGGAAGATTTGGGTTATAATTCTGGCCCTATGTCTGACCTGCTCTGTCATTTCAAGACACATCCCCAAATAGGCTTAGTTTTTTAAATACAAACCATAATGAATGTTAAATATATAAGGGCCTGCTCTGAAACAAATGCAGTCAAGTACATAAAGACAGATTATGTTAGATTAAAACTTTTAATTGCAAGACCTTTACAACTATTCTAAACTTAACCCACTTTATTTACAGTAATTTCATGATGAAAGTAATCTGAAAGGCGTGTGCATTATTAGGGCTATACACTTCTGCCTCCTGAGAGATAGCAAAGCTGAGCCAGGAGAGGACAAGAGAATACTCATTTTGTTACCAGAAAACTTATCCTTCGGGATAAAATGATTTATAGGTGCAAAGAGCAAATGAAGGTTTTCTGTCTTTTCTATGCTACACAACCTGAGGGCTGGCAGAAATGATGAGTCTTTTCTATTGGCTAAAAGAATTGGAACTGAGGTTTTATGTACCTGTGAAACTCTGGTAAAAGCCAAATATTCTCATTTTCTTTATTAGTAACTTAGTTTGTAGTTTCCATATGACTTTTTTCAGACTGAAAATAATTTTAAAAACTTTGATGAACCAGGCTCAAACTTTCCTAATGGTCAGAATATGATACATATGTACCCACACATGGACTCACAGTCTATATTCATAGACATTGTTACTCTGAGACAACAATACAGTGTATAGTGCTGGAGCATTCCAACACTACAGACATGTCTTCTCACGATTCAGGGAAAACCACGGTGTAAAGATTTCGGAACAAAAATCGATCAGTTAAATGTAATACTTTTATTATATTCCATTAACATTCCTCGTTGGAATTCACATGTTCATGATGTTTAATATGAAGGGGCAACAAAAATTCTGATTCTGAGACTCATTTATTTCAAATATATATATATATATATATATATATAAAACAAGGCAAAGGAATATTTATTTGAGAACTCTTGTGAATGCGACTTGTGAGAATCAGATAAAATAGCTAGATTAGGTGACACATACATGTCTAAATATAGATATCATCTAAACAGAAATCACATTTCTGTTAGAATATTAATCCTTCCAGGAAAAATTAACAGTGCATTTAAGTACTTCCAGGGTGCTCCTACAATCTGTGAAGAAAATGCACATAATTTAGGCTATTTTTTTTTCCCATTTTGCATGTCTAGAACAACTGTAGTATCAACCAGCCATAATTCAGCTTGTACATTTGATAAAGCCACTGTGAGAAGACAGACAAAGGATAAAATAATGGAAGCAAAGTTGTGACCCACTGTGAGCTGGCACAGGCTCTGGGCTCAGTTTCTGTGCAGAATGGCCACTCCACAATAGTGAACAATCTCCCAAGCTCAAAGATATTAGCAGTGGTTGTGGTCATGTAGGAGATGCAAAGGTTCTGAGGGGAAGGATGCTATTAATTTTTTCAATTCAACCTAACAATTTATTTTAGCTAGAGGAAGTATTGACCACTTCATTTTTAAATTCCTTTTTGTAATATTTTATGTTACTCTTCCAGCAAGCACACAGTTAAATTGACAGGACTTCATTTGTAATCCACAGAACAATAGATGACCTGAGTAAAACTGTGCGCTATCCTCCAGATGTTGTGTGCACTGAAACACCTGGAAGAGCCACGGGAGAGAAGCAAGAATGACCGCTGCATTTGCTAAAGGAGCAGCTGTATGTTCAGCAGGCAGAACACATTGCCCTACCTTCAGCACCTATCATTTCCATGCTTTTTGAATTTATTAAACCCTCAACTTAGCCTGTCATATAGCTACCGGCATGTTCTGTTTCCCATGGAAAAAATCTTAGTGGTTCTTCCTTCCCTTAAGGTAAAATGCTGTGAAACCGTAAATACAGGTTTTAGTGATTTATTTAGTGTTTATACGACTTCAGATGTGGATCTAACTCCCTTGTTGGGGTCACACTTTTTCTTGCCTCAATGTCATGCTTTTGTCAACCTCCAGTTTCATGTGAGGCCATGAAGAAAATAACGCAGACATATTACACCACAAATTGTTTGAAAAGAGCCATGTTATACACTACAACACCAGAAAAGGGGCTTGAATTAGAGGTACATATGTTTCTAGCATATAACTTAACAGGAAAATCTTACAGCTTTTTGTGAGATCTTAATGATATTGAATAAATATAAAAACAGCAGCAAGAGATTGGACTTCATGACACAGTGACATTCCCCTATGTTTTATGTACACAACATCTCTATGTTAAACTGTTGCTTTTGTCAAATTAAAAGGGTTTAGTCTAAACAGGAAGTTTTTTAATGCACTGAAGCATACTAAATAGACACCTTAGAGAGGCTAAATATAACAAATCTCAGAAGTAGATATAATTTTCCTTCATCTTTCCCCAAAAGTAATTTTAATAAAGTCTTAAATATACAAGGTTTACAAAAAGCTGAAGCTAATTCCTTGGCTTCTGTGGAGTGCCTCAGGTATTACACAGTTTTCTAAAAGATCCTGTGTATAAGAATCTTCTTAAAATCTTATGGTTTATTTCTTAAGTAATTTTTACAGAACATGGTCCCACAATTTCACCTTGAAATTGCTTCATTTAGTGTTCTCTGGTTCTGCAATATATTTTTTCTTACTTTTAGGAAGTTGGGTGTCAATATGCATATATTTTCATAACCAGTGTATAATCAATTTTCTCATCTTTTTTCAAGAAAACGTTCATAATTCTGAGTTTTGCTGAATCCCCCAGCTCTCAAGAAACAAACCTCTTTCTTGGTTGTCCAAATGTTCCATCTTTTGTTATTTGTGTTCGTTGTACAAAAGAAGTGTAGAAAGAGCCCCTGGCCACAGGAAAAAATTCAAGTCAGTCATAGCTAAGTAAAATTGAGTGAATCATTATGCGTGATCATCTTTTCCACTGACACCTGTAGTCATTAGAATTTCCTCTGTTTACCAATGGATGTGAAAAGGAAAATAAGGCTTCAAAAATTTAGAATTAAGTAAGAACCAGCCATGTCGTCTATTCCTAGTGCAATTACCACTCCAGTTTTTGCGCTACTCAGGCAAGTTCAAAGACTATGCTCTATTCAGGTAGTCTCATTGAAATTAGTACTTTTCAACATAAGGCTGTTAGAATTCAGTCTTCATTTAGTGAATTTATTATGTCCTGTTGAACAACTTGCCACCAAAACAACAAAAACACCACAGAGACACTAACTACTGGGCTCTTCAAAATACAAAGAGTAAAAAAAGTATCAACTTAGGAGTTTGTTTGAACCCAAAATATTCTGAATCAAGGTAAAATTCTGCAAGCAAACAGGGGAAAAACTTTGGGGAAGATGCAATTTCCATTTTATCTTCACAGAACAAATTCTCTCCACGTTTTTTTTTTAATGAACTTCCTTTACATAGACAAAAGCAATTCTGTGGCTAGTCTGAAGTCATACCTGTGCACTTTGATCTTCTCCCATATGCAGCCTGTGAGAAATTCTGTTTACCAATTAGATCTGCTCCCTTGTCTTCTGCAGTAGCCTAAATTTGGGTCTTTCCTGTCCCTGGATAACAGTTTTCAGAGAGCTGGTAGGAGTATTTTTGTCTCTGAAACATGTATGCTTCTTTCAGGCCTGATTGATACAGACAAATGCTTTATTGCCCTAGTAAGTAGGCAAGAACAGATGTGTAGAAGACAGATAACCTGATGTTGTACGCTTTTTCAGATTCACACTTTTTCAGATTGACTGAGAAACCAATATATGTATGAATGTGTGTTGAAACAGTTTTTGGCATCCCATCAGAGACATTCTTTGGAATCCACTGCAACTTCATCCAAAAGGCCAGTAACTGAACAAAAACTGGGAATGAACAGAACTTTTTTCCTGAGAATCGTTACCCTCCAGGTGTTATTTTGAGTGTTAATAGATGAAGACAAAAAACCTTCTCATGTCCTACAGCTCTTGTCCAGGCTAAACCCAAACTGTAGCTAAAAGGAGCTAAAACGTAGATTATCAGTCAGTTATCTTTGGCAAGATGCTAATAAAATTATAAATACGTAAAAAGAAAATAAATCCTAAAACCAGTGGACAAAGAAATCCTTAACATGTTGGTGTCTTTCCTTCTTCTCTTTTGTTTTCAATGAGGTATATTTTTTGAGTATAAAGACACCTACATATACTTGAGAAATGTTTGCATGTTATAACACTGCTTTGGAAGAATTTCTAGCATTTCTATTACAAAACTTCACATCGTTTTCATTTGCAGAGCAGTTTGTAGAAATATCCCCAGCAGAGGGAGTGGCTCATCTGTTTGAGATGAAGCCTGAAAGATTAGCAAAAGCAAATTTTTACTTCTGTTTCACACATGAAAAATAGTAGTAAATATGGTAATTTCCTTAAATGTCTATTAAAAAACGCAGTTTTACTCTGTCACCAGTATGAAAGAAGAGCATGGTGGTGTGTTTGCAAGAAGAAAGCAAAAAGACAATAAAAAGTCCAATCACTGTAGTGAGTTTCAGGAAAAAATCTTATATTTTCTCTGTGTTGAACCTCAGATTTTCATTGCATTTAGTTACATAAAGAGTAGACATAAAATGCCTGAATAACAGAATTTTAAGCTCACTTATCCTGATAGTATGTAGTTTCCAAACAAATGCATAAGGAGATAAATTAAACATCACGGGAAAACTAAACCTCTAGACTCAGCCTTTCTGGATATAAATCAGAATGGACAGATGAGCTTTAGTGGACTTATTTTGATTTATAACAGATGAGTATTTAAACTAAGAACTTTAAATAAGTTGCATCTTTTACTTAAAAAAAAATTTGAAATGAAAAGCAAATTTTAGTTGGTTTGTAATTCATTCTTTTCAGCAGTATTAAAACTGATGCCAGTATCACAACAGAGGAAAACTTAGTTACCTAAAAGGTCAAGGTGTGATTCCAAGAGTTGTTTTGTTGAAGCCAAAGGGCATTTCCTGATAGTTTTCAAACCCCAATTTCATGGTCACAATTTTCCCCTCAGTTTTAACATCATAAGAGTAGCTTACTATTTCTTTCGATGCTAGAAAACTAGTAAATCAGTACCTCAGTATTTAATACCAGCACTCTGCTGCACCCCTGTGTGACCATGTAAGTTCCATTCTGATGGTTGTGAGTTATTGAGACAAGGTCCACTAGCCAGGGATTTACCCCACAGGGGATGACAGAGATTTTGCCAGTGTAAAATGCATTTTAGTTGGTGATTCAGGAATGATTCTCCTGAATCATTTCCCTCAGGGAAACAAAAAGGAGCACATAGATTATATAGAGGTGGAGAAAGCTAATTTACACTGAGAATCCTACAGCCACTTTAGGATAGGGATACATCTTGGGGATCAAGTCCCCAGTTTCAAAAGCCCATCAATCAGTCAGCAACATCATTTTCATGGCAACCAGCTGCTTTTCCAAACACTCAACCCTGTGCATCTGGAAAAATCGTTAGGAACATTCTTTCATAAATCATCCCCATGTTCACTACATCCAATGCTGCTCATTTAATCTACACAATGCATTGGGTTTAGTGCATATGTCCAGAGTGACATTATATCCTATGTGCTATTAGCCTGAGCTGGGAGTTTGATTGATCTGTGTGGGACTCTAAGGGCTCCCTGAGTGCATTTCCTCAAATAGGGGTCAGCAGAACAGCCACCTTGGGCTTCCGGAGCGCAGACTTTGGCCTGTTTGGGAGACTGGTTAACAGAATCCCTTGGGAGACCATCCTGAAGGACAAAGAAGTCCAGGAAGGCTGGATGTCCTTCCAGAAGGAAACCTTAAAGGTGCAGAAGCAGTGGTTGAGTCACAATTCCTGGGAGTATTTTGGACCTGTACAGATGTGGCACTTAGGGACATGGCTTGTGGTGGTCTTGGCAGTGCTGGGTTAATGGTTGGACTTGATGATCTCAGAGGTCTTTTCTAACCTAAATGATTGCATGATTCTATGAAAAAAATTCTAACATCACTTGTTCCATTAGTCATTAAAGCTTAACTCATGACTGCAAGGTTTCAAAACCATTGACAAGACACATAAGGCATAAAAAGATAGTTAATAAATATGAAAAATATTTAAACAGCCATAAAGGAAACTGATTTGGATCTCCAAACCTGGATATTTCATCAGCATGCTGTATTAGAAACATTGCATTTTCTTGAAAGTCTTCTAATAAGTCCATCTTTTAATTTTATATTATAAGAAATCACATCCCTCTGTGAGGAATGTTTTGTGAGTGTGGCTTGACAAAATTACTTAAAATTATATTTTCAATATATTTTTAAACATTTTTTCCTAAAGCAGCAGGATTAGGATTATAATACCTTTACACACGATGCACAAATATTATCTAGATGTTTAAGAGTTTTCAAAAAGACTTTGATCCATTTAACTAATTAAAATTAATCCTATTGGGGAAACCACTTAAGTGATAATGTTAGCTACTTGTTCTTAGTATCCCTGTGGGATTACCATGGCTACATCAGGAAGCACGTAAAGTGCACTGTGGTTGAAAAGGAAAATAGTGTCTGGGAACAGTGAAGACATTGAGTCAACACCTCGGTTATAGCTGAGGAAAATGAGATCAAAAAAGAGGAAACTCTAAATAATAACATTTGTGTTTCTACAGATCTGGGGCCACTCTTCATGACTGACTTTCTGGCTGTCAGTAGTGGATGTTTATAATACTGGATCAAAGACTTTCTAGACCACCACTAATTTAAAGAGAAAACTGAGCCATGTTTCACCTTTCCCATTTTCCTCTCCCTCTCCTGATCCAGACAATAAGGAGAAGTTGCAAGAACCTCTGTGCCCCAAAGAACATTATGGATCAGAATCTCTGGAGACGGATTCTGCTCTGATAAAGGAAATAAGAATAAAAGTAAAATCTGTCTCTGACACACTGTATAGCCTCTGTTCTCAACTGGCACTCTAGTGCTTTACACACTCCAGCACATACATAAAGATGCAAATAACACATAAAAGAAGCCTGCTGTATTGGGTTTGCATGG
>WBMZ01003101.1:0-48219 GCA_013400975.1 Atrichornis clamosus | reverse complement strand
CCCCGCACCGCCCCGTGCGGCCCCGCACCGCCCACCGCACCGCCCCGGGAGCGACACGCACCGCCCCGCGCTGCGCCCCGGAGCGCTCCCGGAGCCATCCGCACCGCCACCGGAGCGCTCCGCACCGCCACCGGAGCGCCCCCGGAGCGCTCTGCACAGCCCCGCGCCGTCCCGCGGAGCGCTCCGCTCCATCCCGCACCTCTCCGCACCAAACCCCGGAGCGCCCCGCGCAGCCCGCCCCGCGCAGTCCGCCCCGCAGCGCCCCGGGCCGGGGGGATTGCTGCAGCCCCCCACGCCTGCCCACCCTTCTCTCTCCCTTTGCGACCCCCGGCTGCTCCATCCCCGCGTCCTCCCCGGTCCCAGCGCCCCCCGTGTGCCCTCCAGCCGCAGGTGGCTCAGTGGGGAACAAATCTGCCCCACCGTGCTGGGCCACGTGCCTCAGATCTCTGGTTTTTCCCAGGAAAGTGGGTTTCCCAGAAAGTCTTTCAGATGCCTGAAATTCAGCCAGGAGTCTCCCGAGTCTCCTCCTGAGGACGGGTAACCCGAGCTGCTGCCCTGTGGCCGTGCCTCATGCCGTGGAAATGTCACACGAGCCTGTGCTGCGTTTTCTAGGCAGTGTGTGGTTGCAGTAAGGACAGGCTTTGCCTGGCACTGGGCCCTGGGGTTGCCCTCTGTGGCTTCTGAGTTCTTTTTTTTCCAAGAACGTGCAAATACTGCCAAGGACTGCAGAGACCCAGGAGAGAGGGGCTCCGGGGACTCTACATGGGTTACCTGTTAGTGGCACGCTATAAATACTGTGTCCTGGAAAGAGGGCCTGTTCATCTCTTCATAACATCTTTTAATAGTCTTGCAAATATAGGCAGTCCGAGGAGGTCAGCCAGATGGATGGCTTTGACTTTGGGAATTATCCTGCCGTGGAAGTTACAAACAGGGCAGCAAGGAGGAAGGCAGAGCAGGGGAGCACCACGGAGCACACACGGGAGAGCAGCCCAGGGCTGTGGGGAGGTGATGCCCGAGTTTGTTTAGCTCACAGAATCATTTAGCTTGGACAAGACCTCCAAGATCATCGAGTGCAAACTCACCGCTGACAGAACTGGCTCCTTTCTTGTTTAAATATGAGGCGCCTTCGTTTTGGGAGCAGCCAGAGATGACGCTGGTTGTTGTGCTGCGGTAACAGCGCGGCGCTCTCAGCTCCTGCTTGAAGAGGTGATTATGCTTTGCAAGGCTTTGCGAAATATTAATTGATGGAGTGGATTTCAGAGGACTCTCCCGCTGGAGGGCTAATTCACTTAGGATAAAGGAGGCAACTCTGCAGTCCTCACTTTGGTCTTTCACACTTCCCGCTCCTTTTCACGGAGCTATTTTACTGAAGGCATAAAATAGAACAGCTTCAGCCAGAAATAACAGAACCTTCCTCCCCATCACCAAAATACACCAGAAATTAGAATATTCTAAGTCTGTCTTTTGGGTAACATGACCTTAAGGCCTTCAAGTCGATGAGAGGGATGGAACACTCCTCCTGTAAGGAAATGATGGGAATTGGGATTGTTCAGCCTGGAGAAGAGAAGCTTTGGGGTGATCTCATTGTGGCTCCTTCCAGTACCTGAAGGAGCCGACAGGAAACATGGAGAGACACTTTGGACAAGAGCATGGAGTGCCAGGACAAGGAGGAATGGCTTCAAAGTGACAGAGAGGAGGTTTAGATGGGATATTGGGAAGGAATTCCTGGCTGTGAGGGTGGGGAGGCCCTGGCACAGGGTGCCCAGAGAAGCTGTGGCTGCCCCATCCCTGGAATTGTCCAAGGAGTGACCCGGTCTGGTGGAAAGTGTTGGAACTGGATGATCTTTAAGGTCTCTTCCAACCCAAACCATTCCATGATTCTATGAAACCAACACACGCCAGTTGCATACGGGAAAGCACAGGCTGCAAAATTACCAAGTAATGCCCTTTTGTTAAACACTAATGCTGGAAGCATCAAGTATGTTCTAAACCCAGGATTAAAAAGAAAAAAAATAATAAAAATAAACAAAACCAGAGAGGCTTATTTCTGTTTCAAAGACATTTGTAGCAGGAAAGAAATCACAGAGCCACTTTAGATGTCTTTTCAACAAGTTTAGACATTTCTTCTAATCCCTTCCAGTCCCTGTAAACACACACTGCTGGTTTCATTAGTCACTGGCATATTCCTGCAGGTAAACACATTCCTAAGAGCTTTGCTCAATAAAGGTGGATTTGAGGCTGTGCTTACTCTTTGATGAATTAGGATATTAGCGTCCACTTACATTTTCCCTTTGAACAACATAAATCCCTCACGCATGCCATGGTTCAAAGAGAAAAGGCGTTTGAATTCCCGTGTGCGCAATATGTCCCGGGAATGTGCCAGAAAATCTCATTGCTCAGGTTCTCAACTCAACGCTATCTCTAGAAAAAACTTTCTAAATATGCAAATGTGTGGTTTGGTTGATTTGACAGGAGTCCTTCTTTCCTTTCCCTGGGCTCTGTTGACCATTAGCCCTCACCACAAGGAAATGCATTCCTATATTTATCTTTATCTGTATTCAAAACCTTTTTAATAAGCTTTCATTGAAATCCTTTTCCTTTTAATGACAATGTTATTGCTGTTATTTCTCAGGAAGATAAGAGTCAAGGGGTCACTTTGAAGTACCAGCCTGTTGTTAATAATTTAAGTGGATTATTGTTATATTCTAATCTCATAATAACTCTCATTGTGCTGCCCTCCAATGAGCTCGTTTGCTTTCAGCCCTCTGCAAACACAAATCACTGTTACATTTTTTAACTGAAAATGAAGGGAGCACTCAGTTTTCCCCAAAATGCCATCCTGACATTTTAAAATGAAGTTACATCCATCTGATTATATTTGCGGCATGGCATCCCCTGTGTCCATTATATTAATTCATCACAGGCCAAGTTTGACCAACATCTCTGAGACTTCCCAAGTTAAAGGATGAGAAAATGCCGAGCCCATTTTGAGGAAGCAATCTTTTCCATGGAAGTTATTTCCTTGAACAGATGGAGCTGGGACTAGTCAAGCATTTCCTGATTAAAAAAAAAAANAAAAAAAAAAAAAAAAAAAAAAAGAAAGAAAAAAAGAAAGTTTCTCTTTTGATCACCCTGAAATGATTTTCTGGAAAGGTATAACACACGTCAATACTTTTTTATTGAAATCTCCCATAACATTTTGTCTCCATAAGGTCAAGATGCCAACATTTTTCCACTATTGTTTTTATTTTTCAGAGGAGTTTAGAGATGATAACATCACCACGAGGTGTGCTGACCTTTTCAAGTGCTCTGAGTTTACTGGAATGCAGTATATCAAACACAGAATCTCCATGAAAAGCCTTTGGGCATTCAAACGTTTAATTTTGGTTTGGTGTGAGATACATTTTTGACATTTCCTTCTGATTTTTGCAATGGGAATCCTGAATTTGGACAAGCTCTATCTGTGAGGAAATGCAGCAGATAATGAGCAAAGATAAGAGACTAATTCTTTTAAAAAATTGATGATTTTCTCATGTTACTGCAGACTTTGAAATCCCTTATTGACCTTTTTCAAAGGCAAACTTGCAGTGTTGCCTTGGATCATTTAATTTTGGAAAAAGAAAAAAAAAAGAAGTTTATTCTGAATTTATTTCCTTCACAATGCAGAGATTTGATTAGATTTACCTCATAATTGTGGCTTGCTCTCCTCTGGTGCAAATGCTAACCACACTCTGGATCCACAGCACAAAACTGCTCAGAAATTCCTTCCCCATTTAGGTGTCACAGTGCTAATTAATTTCGAGTGAATGAATTCTGCTGAAATGAAGATTTCTCAGGTACTTTCCTCTGCTGTTACATCTTCTTCTGTACATCTTTCTTTGCACATCATCCCCAATCTGTTCCTAAGGCAGCTCATGCAATGTCCAGCTCTGCCAGGCTTCATGCAGAGGAGCGGGGTTTTGGGTCACGGGATTTAGGAAACCTCCATGAAATTGGGGCTGGTTTTTTGAGGGGGGAAAAAGGTTCCTGGTGAAGTGAGGGCAGGACCCTGGGTTAAAACATCCTCCTTCGCTCCAGGGATTTTTGAATATATTAGGGAGAAAATTGCGTTAGTGAAATGCACACATAACTCCCTGGCAGAATTACTATGCAGATGTCAGTCAGTGCCAAAACATGAAAATTCATGAGACTGAACATTTAACTTATAAGAAAACCCCATCCTAACAGCATGTGGGCACGGAGCTCCTTGTGCAGTAAGCAGGGAAGTGCCTGCCAGCAAAAGCCACTGATAATCAATATTTAATGAAAATAAATAATCCATTAACCAGGCTAACATGTCATTTTGCACAGTGCTATCATTGCCTTCCCTCTGCATGATTCATTCAGAGAATTTCGCTTCGTGTAGACCAAGGTGCGGAGAGGCAAAGGCAGAGAAGGGGGGTGGGGCAGCAGACAAAATGCATCTTTTTACTGGAAACTCTGCTTCTGACTGTAATATTTTGTCCCTAACAAAACCGCTGTCAGCAAGGTGGATGTTAAGGTAGAAATAAATATATGCTGACTGAATGTGCAAGCCAAGGGTAACATCAGCGATGGAAAAGCCCGGCATTCATTTCGCTGCCTCTCTGTTTCTGTGACAGTTGCAAGCATTTAAGCACTTTTTTCATCCTCGCTCTCCCGAAGACACATCAAGGGACCTTCCCGCATCTGCAGGACAGGCTGGAGGGATTAAACAGGGCTGAGCGGGGGTCACAGGGTCGCCATCCATCCTCCCTCTGGCTGCAGGGGATTTATCAGAGGCTGCAGGGAGCCAGAGCCCGGCCCCGGGAGCGCAGCTCGCTCCGAGCGCGGGCTGTGGCAGGGCTGCAGACACACAGCCCGCGCTGATGTCGCCTGAGCCGTGGCGTCCCCCGACTGCCCGCTCGGAGTGTCCTGTCCGAGCCAGCACAAGGACGTTAATCCCGGTGCAGGTCCCAAAAAGATGTGCGGCCGCGTCCTTTAGCGAGCTGTGAGTGCGCAGAGCTGCGGTGCCCAAGGCTCGGAGCTCAGCCGGGGCTGGGTGCTGACTGCTCGTGGGAGAATCATTCCCGTTTGGCCGGGCGTTGGGAATTACCTGTGCTGCCCGTGGAGCCGGAGCTCACTGCCCTACACATCACTGGGGCTGGCCCAGCTCCACCCACAGCACATGGAATAATTCCTCCAAGGGAATCCTTCCAACAGGACCTACCCCTGCTGGTGGCAACATCAGAATCTCTGGGATAAACCAGCATTTCCCCGTTATCTCGGGACTGGAATCACCAACACCAAGCTGTGAGATTTAGCAGCCGAAGGTGGAGAAATCGTACTGTAGATGAATGTTTTGCCTCTTGTGTGTTCACAAGGAATATGAGTGGGAAAGTATTAATGTTACCATGGGAAATATTTAAACCAGGACCTATGTTTAATGGTATCTGACATTTTTAAGGACGTTCTGCAGGAATCTAAACCTTGTAACCTTGTCCAGAAAAAGGGTTTGGGATTACTGCCAGCACTCTGTGGCGGTCAGTGCTGGAACAAGATGCTGGTTGCTACTACACTGTATTTAAATAAAGAATTTACAATTATTATCCTGCAAAAAAAACATCAGCTAAATTTCATCTGAAACACAAATGTTCAACTGTTTCACTTGAAAATTCAAATAGAAGCTTCTTTACATTACATCACAATTTTAAACGTGAGAAGCTGTTTCTAAACTAGACCTCAGTGTATACATTTATAGATATTCCAATGCCAATTGATGCCAGTGAAATTTACTGTCTATTGTTTTGCCCTAAATGCTCATTCCTGGGCTGATGTCAAGCTAATTTGATGTCTGTGTTAACAAGACAGCTACAAGGCAAATTCTTACCCTGACTCTTTAAGCATTTATTGATTGCTGCATGTCTACGGAAAATTTACGCCTGAATATTTTTTTTTAAATCTTTTTATTGCTGTTAAATGAGTTAGGAAAAAGTATATATTCTCATTATAGTCTTTGGAGATGGCATTTGGAGGAGAGACCAAAGAGTGTGAGTTCACAGTGCAGTTTGTTGTTATGTGCTGCCTCAGAAGCAGGAGATTTGGGGGCTGGGTTTGGCCCTTGCCTCGTGCGGCTGCGAGGTGGAATTTGGGCACCTGAATGAAATGAATGACTATGAAAACCAACAGCACTCCCCACTGCAGCAGGACTGCAGGTAGGGAAAGCCAAAGTTCTCCCAGCACCCTGCAGCTGTCGGACGGGGGAGAGTGAAGGGTGGGTTTTGTGTTCTGTGGCGCTCGCCCTCTGCGTGGAGGTGGTGCAGGAAGAGTTGTGCTTTGGAGCGCACCAAAAGGCCAAAACAAGTTATTTGCCTTCAGAAGCAAGAGAAACTGTAGGAGAGAGAATGATGACAGATCCCAGTGCCTTCCCACCAAAGCATTGGAAAAACAGCTGACTAAAAAGATGGAATTTCTGACTGTCCTTAACTGGAGACAAACAACTGCATCAATCACCCTCCTGAAAACACGCCATTAGAAACGTTTAGTTCATGTGTGAAAAGCTGCAGGTCACTTCTTGAAAAGGCACCCCACATTTACAGATGTTCTTTGCTCCCTTTGAAGGTGGAAACTCAAAAAAGACCATTACAAAACAAAGACTCACTCAAATAAGGCAGACACCAGGACAGCAAGTTATTCCTTCTTATGGCAAGCAAGCAAACCTGGAGTTTGTATTTCAGTATGGAATTAAAAGGATTATGAACAATTTCAGAGTGGTAAAACACAAATGACAGGCCCTGTACTCAAGAGTGACCAGAGCTATTTGTGTGAGTCCCTCACAGGGAGTGAAAAGCAAGCACTCCCCTCCCGAGGGCTGGGAATATTGCTGTTGGTCAAAAATTTCAGAAGCACATTCCAGCATGGATTGTCTAAACCAGGAAAAGTTCGTAAAGAAATGGTTTCATTTTTATGCCAGGCCACTCAAAAGCAATGCACAAACTCAGGGGTTTTGACTGTAGAATATCTCAGTAGCATTGTTTGTTTACTGTCACCCAAAGTTTAACAAGTTTTCTAACACAGCTGCCACAAATTGAACATCTGGCTGTACCAGGCTGGAATTTGCAGACCTTTCTCATGCAGCTCCTTCCCTGAGGAGCTGAGAAGAACGACTTAGAGCCCAATTATCCTTGATTTTCCTGCAATTTACACAGAAAATATTGTAAATTGGATCTCTCATGTAAATTATTTCGAATGAGGATTCATTAACTCACAGGTGACTTTGCTTGCCAAGGCTCATCTGGCTCTGGGGACTCATCAGTTGTCCTAAATGGGGGTAAACACATGGATTTAGCAGGAACAGAGAGGGGGAGAGGACACAGGTATAAATATACAAAGACCACTCATTCATAAATTAAAACTACAAAGACAACCTGAGAAACTTGCACTGCCCCATATTAATAAGTCCTGTCAGCAGTGCCTCTGTTTCCTCCCTGATTTTTAAATGTTAGATTAATTCAAATTTCACCGTGTCATTATTTGTGGCCAGACACATCTGTCTCACTTTATGTTCACATCCTTTCAGTGAGTGGTTTACAAAGCATTTTAAATGTTACATGAATATTAATCACCAGTGAATTTGGGTGGCAAAAAGCACCGAGCTAAAAGGTTAGAAATGACTATAAAATGCAGTGCTGAGGAATTACTGAAGCATTGCACGACCTGTGTTCTCTGCAAGCCACAGCAGAGGGTCTGCTGAAACTTCCACGTGGTGTTAAAACCTCATCATATCCATATTAGGGGACTCTTAAGGGTTACTTCAGCTAATTCAGCTGAGTATTGAAATTCAAATCGTGACCATTCAAGGTACATTTACACAGTCCAGCTCAGAGCCTTCTCTTTCACAATAAACCATGGCCAAAAAAAACGGTGGGAATAGGAGAAGTAATTTTAAATTGTACCCAATCTCGCTGTAACAATATTACCTGTCCCTTTGGATTGCCGGGGCTCGAAGCAGGAATGAAAAACTGGCAGCATTCCTGCTCTTGGCACTTTTGCAGGACTTGTGGGCATCGCCTTCCTGCTTCAGAAATCACCTCTGTGCATTGGGCTTTCCAAGAGGGCTTAAGGAACCCCAGCTCTGAATGAATTTTCAGTGGGGTTTGGAAGCCAGGGTCCTGGGAGGGCCTGTTTATTATGTTTGGAAGGAAGCTTTTGCCACATGCAGGAGGAGCATTCCGAATTTTCCCATTTTGCAGTGGATTTGGGAGGGTTTAGGCAGAGGCACGAGGTGCAATGAGCAGGGCAAAGAGCAGGCAGAGCCTGGGGTTCCTGGCTGCAGTGAGAGCAGATGCCAGGGAGTTTTACTGTGCCCAAAGCAGGTGCCAGGCTCCCCTCACCCTTCCCCTGCCTCTGCTGGGGTCAGATTCGTTCCTCTCCTGCCATTCCTGGCAATTTTTGACCACGAGCACCAAAAGGCTACAGCCCTGACTCATCAAGAGCCTGAACTGTGAACCTAAATTAAAGCATTTCCACAGTGGCACAATAAATGAATGGTCTTACTCATGTAGTGATGTCTGGGAGGTGCTCAGGCCATGGCTGTTCCAGGGCCTCGTTCCTTGAATGACAGATGAGTAATTCCCAGGCCCTGGTTTCACTCTCTATCAATAACAACAGTTATGAGGTGTTTTTTTCTGGAGGAACTGGTGTCTGCTTGTTGGAACTTTGTTATGAGCTTTGTGTTGGAGTCTCAGTAAAGCCAAACTGGCAGAATTTCATTCCCTTCAGCTGAACGATGCCAATTTGGACTTGTGGATGTCTCAGTCTGTCCTTTCTCTTAGGAGTTTTCCTTGTGGTCTCCCAACAGGGAAGAATTTCTTCCCAATATCCCGTCTAACCCTGCCCTCTGCCAGTTTGAAGCCATTCCCACTGTCCTATCACTCCACCCCTTGTACATCCTCTCTCTCTCCATCTTTTTTGTAGCTCCTTCAGGCCCTGCAAGGCCACACTGAGGTCACCGCAAAACTTCTCCTCTCCAGGCTGAACAATCCCAGCTCTCCCAGCCTTTCCTCCCAGCAGAGCTGCTCCATCCCTCTGCTCATCCTGGAGCTTCCTCTGGACTGGCTCCAGCAGCTCCAGGTCCTCCCTGTGCTGGGCCCCAGGGCTGGATGCAGATTCCGGGTAGGCTCTCACCATGTCAGGTTCTTGCCCACAATTAATCTTTTACTGCAGGAGTTCACACAGGATCCAAAATTTTCATACAGAAGGTGGGGGCACCCACAATGGCATTGAGGCCGTCAGGCCAACTCCTCTGGCCATCAGCAGGATTCCTGCCAGCTTCCTGATGGAGCAATCCCTTGGCTCTGGAGAGATGTCACCAACTAACACATTTTTCTGGCAGCTCGTTCCCTCTTTTCTGAACATCCTGTAACAACACCCGAGCCAACTGTGCAGTTGTCACTTGATGAAAATAGGGGCAATTTCTCTCATGGAACACGTGGATGTGTGTGTGACTCCTGGGGACAGTTTGTGTCCCCATGGCTGCTGTGAGAGGATCAAACAGCGCCTTGGCTAATTGGGAAGGTGAATTGGGAAGGTTAATCCCACCTGCCTGCTGAGATTGATGGGTCACTACCATTGATAAGCTCTTTCGAAAGAAAACTCCAATTCCCAGCTGTGGTTCAGTTCAGGAGAGCAGAAGGGATGATGCCATTGAGTCATGGCAATAAATAATGGATGAGTGTTGCCATGGCACTGGAGCAGCGTTTGGGGCTGGGCCAGGGGCTGCTGCCACCCCTCCTCAGCCTGGGCAGTCCTTGCACCTTGTGACGCTTCATTTCCTTCACACTCAGCTTCAACCAAATCTTATTTCCTCTCGTGAAAAGCAGCAGCTTCTACGAGACTTCCTCCGGGCAGAGTTGCTAAGAAGCCTTTATGTGGAATATTTAGTGTCACCCGAAAGCTGCTCACCACATGTTCTTCTTTGTTTCCAACTGGAGAGGGAATGTTTGCCAATAAGCAAAATGTGTAATTGCAAATCTAATTGCACGTTATTGTCTTTATAAATGTGCTTAGCAGTCGGGTATTTTCATGAGCGCATACCTACAGTTGCTAATTTTAAATGTTTTGTGAGCTCCCTTGCTTTAAAACTGTAAGCAATTGGTGGTTTTGGATGAATAAAGTCCTTTAGTGGCTTTTCTCCAGGAGATTTTTCTCCTGTTTGTATCCAACTTAAATTAAGGAACTTGACTGCACTGCACTGTTAACAGATCCTTGAAAACACTGACAGGATAGAATAACATATATATCCACTCTAATTTCTAAGGCCATTTTAGATACATTCAGGTGTTTCTGCCACCTCTCAAAACTGGATTGAAAGTATGAAAATCTGAAGGTCTTTTGAGCCCCAGACCCTTGTTTAACATCACCATTTTAAAAATTAATTTTGTAAATTACATTTCTAGGCCTTTTAATTTCAGAGTAATAACATGACCCCGGATAACAGCTTGGTTTGAACCATCTTTTAGTCAGAATATGTGTGAGTGGAGTTTTGATCTAGTTCTGCACATTTCTTAATGGATATCTGAGCCCAGACAACCTCAATAATCCCAGAAAACATTTTGCAACTGACTCACTGTCATTTCTGGACATTTTTTTTGCTTGTACCTTCATTTCTAGAAGACAGGCAGACAACTTTTTGTGTGTAATTATGTTGATTTCACTCCCTGACTCTGTTTAGGGACTTTCAGTTAATGCCAACAGCTAAGCAGGATGAAAACCTGATCTGGCCTTACTCAATAACTTCACTGAACTTTAGCAGCAGCACCATGAGCAACAATAAAATGCTCTCCCCATGAGGACTTTTTGGTCTCAAATTCCTAAATTAATCCAAAAGGAAGATTATCCTTTCATTCAACAAGTGGCAGTGGAGAAGATAAGCAATCGTGCAAGCAGATTAGAAAGACTCCAAAATCTCCTTGTAAAATAAACTCTTATGGCTTTGATGTTGCCTTATCTGCCAGGGGAAGATTTCCCAAACATTACAGAACATAAACAATTGCACTTCAGGACTGAAAGGGAAAGCAATAAACTCTGGGTGCACTTTGTGAGCCTTTAAAAAAGTGAGCCAGTATAAAATGCAGTCCAGGCTTTAAGGAAGCACAAACTGCATCTACATTAAAAAAAAAAATCAATATTAAACAAAATGAACATATGAAAACTAAATAGCTCCTTGTAGCTTAATGTAAAGGATTGAGTCGGGAAATATTTTTACTGATCAATACAGGAAAAGGAGAGAAAAAAATAAACTAATAGTTCAATAATGTTATTTAACACATACAAAACCCAGAAATTAAATCAGCCTGATTTAATAACTGAACTTTGCAGTATTTCTAGGGATATTTGGGCAAAAAAGGTTGCTCAAAACTAATGAGCTACCAAAATCCAGTGTGATGAAGGTAAAAGGCAGGTCCTGAAAACATGAATAAGATCAAAAGAGGGTTTCAGGTTTATTAAAAAGACCTGCTTAATTGGAAGCGAGTAACTGCAAATGGCCGCGTTGGCAGTGCTTTTCATCTAGAGGAGATTTCATATGGCTAATGGTAATTACAAAATATGGGACAAATTATCTCAGAGCAAGAGACAATATATATGACAGATAAAAGCAAACATTACAGTTCTGCTTACAATTCCTAAGGCTTTCGATGACAAGAATTTCAGAATCAGTTAGAAATTACTTTTAAAAAGAAAAAAACGTAAGATAAAAGCAATATTTTGGAAGATGAAGCCACTGTGGTTTCAATGGAACCATCCAGTTTGATGTCCCCTGGCATTACGGAGCTGATTAGTCTTCGTGGATCTGGTAAAATTAAGAATTTAAAATAAAACCCCAACCAACCCAGCCAAAAAAAATCACATTTGTGCCTCACATTCCTTCCTGTAACTCTCCTTCACTGTCACAGTCAGGCGTTGGGCAGAGCTGTGAGAAGACCCATCTCCGTCTCTAAGATTCCAGAGACAACAGGATTTGCAGGAGCTGGGCTGCCTGTGGCTCCATGGCATTCCCTGGGACCTAAACCCCACTGGCTTCCCTTTAAACAGTCACCCCTTTTAGCATTATTTATCTTTTATGGTAAAGCTGTGGAATCTTGGCCCTTCTTCTGACCCTGCCAAGTTAAAACCAGTACAGGTTTGGGAATGGGGGTTTGGAAATCCAGGGCTTGGAAATGTGCACTCCCTTCCTCCAGCACTCCAAGAGGTCCTGCTGGAATTATCTCCTGAGGGAGACGTGCCTGTTTTATGCTCCAGAGCATGTTTGGTTACAGGAAACATCTTGCCTGGATCCCTGCCAGATAAAGGAGAACAAGACTGTTAAAAGCACCATTTGTTTAAGCCCCATAATTGCATTAAGCCCCATAATACTCTGCCATGTAGGTAAAGTGCTCTGGGGTTGGGGTTGTGGGGTTTTGGGGTTGTGGCTTTTTAGTTTTTGCCTTTTTCTTTTTAATTTACAGGTGCTAAACCGCAGGCAAAATGTAAAATCACCTTTTTTTTTTTCTTTTCCTAAGTACAGTTTTTCTCTTTTGGCATTATCCCAGCTCTGCAAATGATGCTGGCGAGCAGACAAGGAGCATTAGGAGCACGACACCCAGCCCAGACAGCAGCTGGTGGAGGCTCTCACCTCTCCCTAACAGGGAACAGAAGGAAAAGCAGAGCAGCTTTGCAATGGGAAAATGATCCAACACCCATTGGGAGCTTAATGGGATTTGCATCAAACCTGTAAAACTCGCTGAATAAAAGAGAAAACAATAAGACAAAGAGCTTCATTTGTCTCCTGGAAGTCAGGAAAAGCCCCATTCCCCAGGGGGGAAGGAAGAAAATTCCAGTGATAATATCCCTGGTATTGAGGAGCACAGTTAGGAATGAGAGATCAGGAGGTAAAGATGGGAGCAGTCCCAGGGACGGCCATATTTCACTTAGCTAAATGGATATTTGCATTTCCCCTATGGGGAGGTAAAAAGCTGAACGTGGCAGACGATTTTTGCTGTGTAAATATAAATAAAGACACACGTGCATCAAGTGGATAAATGGGGCCTCTCCCAGGCAGCCCCCTCTCCCAATCACTCTTTCAGACGAGGCCATTGCTAAATAAAAACGTTGCTGTAGTTTGGCTCCAGTTTTTCACCCGCGACTGCAAAGACATTCCCAGCACCACGTCCTCGTTTTTATTCCTGCTCGGGAGTCAGAGGGGATGCAGAACCAGGGAGGTGCCTGGGTGCAGCCTCCGCTGCTCTGCACGCCTGGGGGTGAAGCCTTTGTGCCAACCCCGCAGCTGTCACTGGGGCTGGAGGATGGGCCGTGGGGTGAGTTAACCCCAAAACTGGATTTTCTCAGGGTATTTTAATATGGCACAATTGGGATGCACTGCCACAAAATGATTAATACCACAAGGCACCTATTAATTCCCATAGCCACACCAGAGCAGCCCTTTAATTTGAAATCCCCATTGTCACAAGTGTCACTTCCTCCCACCAGGGGACCAAGGAGCTGTTTTTATAGGGAAATCAATCCTGAATATTGTTGTGATTCCTTCAGACTAATCAAAAGCACCAATGACGTGGAGGGGGAGCAGGATTTCATTTAAAATTAACAATTACTGGTGTGGCACGATGGCACAAAGTTAAACAGATGTCACAGTGTAGACAGCTCATGTTTTAAGAAATAGTCATTACATTTTGCCCTTGAGTAATGATTTATGCAATTAGGATGTTTTCTACAACTCACCTCTCTCCCTCTTTCCAGGTTTTCCAACTATGTTCACGTTACTGGGGCAAACTCAATGCAAAATTTATAGCAATAATCAAACCTCCAGGAAGTTCATGTTCAGTTAAGTGCCTCAAATTAGGGAATGAAGACAACAAAATTATTTCACGTCTCAGTCTAAAAACTGTTGGAAGGACTAGTTTTAAATCCATCCATGCCAGCCCTCTGACCCTCCACACAGACCACTGAGAGCACTGCAGGAATGCTGAATTTCTGTAATGCTGCAGCTGAGCACCCTGCATTCCTTAAGGACCATTAATGTGTATTTTTTAGGACACTTAAAGAAATTCTTCGGAGGCCAAAGCTGTTTCTTCTCATCCCCCCGTGCGAGTCTCAGTCCGGTGCAGGTGACAGGGATGGTGCTGCAGCGAACTGAATCGCAATGGTTGGAAACCACAACGTGCTGCCGCCTTCCCTTGACGGATTTGTTCACGAACACGGACCAGAATCCCAGCACTCGCCTTTCCGGCCCAAGACGATCATCACGTGGTGCCAGTCACACCCCGGCATCCTACACCAGTTCTCACCAAGAACTGGTGCAGCAGCATCTGCCAGCACATCCTTAGGAGGCTCAGAGAATAGAGACTGTATAATGAACAAGTCAGCACCCTGCAACCACCCCGAGGCAATGCGGGAGCTAAAAATGACTGGAGAAATGCAAGGAGCGGCAGAAGGACTTGTTGTGCTCATTCAAATAATGAATTTGCTTCAAAGAATCGAGTGGAGCTGTTGTCTTAGTAACCCAGTCCGAGCAAGAGAATATTTCAGGAAGTTGGCATGCAGTCACTGCAACATCTGCACACCCAGGCAGGCTGGCAGGTCCAGGTTCTCTGCAAATACCTGGCAGGAATTATGTTGGAATTTAGCAAAGCGCTGAACTAAACAGAACAAAAGTTGCTTTTCCCCCCATGACCCCCATTTCCCACAAAAAAAGAGCTAAAAAAGTTAAAATTGGCAGGTCAGCTCAGGACACACCTCACCGGGCTGTGTTGTGGGGTTGAAATAAATGCCAACACACAGCCCAGACAAGAACAAGACCCTCCTCATGGCCAAACTCCCACCCAGTCAATAAAACTCACCAGTGACCAAAGTCAGGCGTGTGGGAGAGCATTTGCTGTTATTTTCAATGGATTTTCAATGTTACACATTTAGAGCTGCAAAAGATAGTTATCAAAATATTAACTAAAATAAGGAAGAGTGTTCAGGCAATGAACTGTGCAAGAGCTCTCTGTCACGGAAATGTGTGCTGCAATTACAATTTGTTAAAAATACTTCGTTTCCCTCAGGCTAAACCATCTGCAGTCATTTAACTTACCTTTGTGGGCATGCCAGGATGCCATTGGCCTAAAAAACAGGAGAATTTGTACCAAAAATTGTGCGTCCAGCAGGACCAGGGCAGTGACTGGGCACTGGTGAGGTCACATCTCGAGGGCCGTGTCCAGCTCTGGCCCCTCCCAAGAGACACCTGGAGGGGCTGGAGCGTGTCCAGAGGTGGGAATGGGGCTGGGAAGGGGCTGGAGCAGCAGGAGCGGCTGAGGGAGCTGGGAAGGGGCTCAGCCTGGAGCAAAGGAGGCTCAGGGGGGCCCTTCTGGGTCTGCACAAGTCCAAGACAGGAGGGGGCAGCCAGGGGGGATTTGGGATCTGCTCGCAGGGAACAGGGACAGGAGGAGAGGGAACGGCCTCAGGCTGTGCCAGGGGAGGGGCAGGTTGGACACCAGCAGGAATTTCTCCATGGAAAGGGTGGTTAAACATTGGCAGGGGCTGCGCAGGGAGGTTTGGAGTCCCCATCCCTGGAGGTGCCCAAGGAAGGCCTGGACGTGGCACTCAGAGCTCTGGGCTGGGGACAGGGGGGGGATGGGCACAGGCCACAAGATTCTGTGATCTACAGATGAAAAAAAAGAAAGATAAACATCCCTCCAAGCCAAAAATCAATCTTCAGTAACAAAACTATTCTTCTACAACCCCCCACTGTTATTGTAAAAGAACAATTACTGTAGCAAATAGCAAGATTTAACTGGAGTGCTTGAAATGATCTCTTATGAACAATATTTCATAAACATCTCCATATTTCATTTGTTTGCTCTGCAAACAGCAGAGAGCTCTGGAAGTTACGCAACAAGTGATCTTTTGCAGCCTCACTTTGCTTTTTGAGTGACCTGAAGTGATGGCCTGACCTCCAATAAAGCATTTCAGATCATCCAGGATCCCTTGCTGGAATTTTAAATGTGTTCCCCAAAGGAGAGGATGGTGCTCGTGAGCCTGAAGTTCAATTGGCTTTAGTGGTTTAAATGCAAAAAAGAAAGTTAATTAGTCATAAAAAAAAAAATGGCGCAGGATAAACATGGCACCCCAATTTGTATTCAAATATGACTTCTTCTGGTCTGAAATAGAAAGCAAAGCAATTAGCCTGCAAAGGCATTAACTGCTTGGGTTATTCAGTGGATAATGAGCAAATGCATCCACCAGGCACTTCACTTTGCGATGCTGTTTTTCATTTACTTTTAATGCATTCATAACATTAGGGTTTGTTTACCATTATGGTGATTAACAACAGGGAAAGTGGATCAAACTCTGCTCTCAGTTGCTTTACAAGACCAGAAAATTTATTGCAGGAACAGCATTTGGCCCACTGCAATTCCTGAATTTCAACCACAAATAATTTAGCGAAGAAGCAATCTGAAACATTGAAAACCCTCTTCAGAGTGTGCACACAGAGCTGGCTGACCTGCTGTGCTTTTGACTTGGTGGCTTTTAAAATGTAAATAAGAAATTATCAGGTATCTGCAGCTCATGGAATTCGCGGAAATAATGTTTTCACCGAGGGAAATGAAGAAGCGATGAAAACAGCAGTGAATGACACGGGAAAACGGGAAGCTGGGTAGCCTAAGGCAGAGCTGTGGAGTGGCAGGGCAGGGCCATGAACAAGGACGCTGCAAACCAAGCCCCTGAACTGGTCATTTCTTTCTGGAGGCACAAACAGGAACTTCACTGCAGCTGGACATCACACACGCAGAATAACAGCTTAAAGAGACACCTAAGATATTCAGAGGGAGAACTTCCAAATCCTAACTCAAGTGATTTAACCTAATTTGAATTGCATTACTTTTCTTCTCCCTCTCGGAATATTAATTGGGATTTTTGACAGATCAGTTTACTGTCAGTGAGATGAAAGATATGCCTGTCAGCTAATGTTTACGAGTCAGTCTTCAAGCTGAGAGATAAAATTAAAACCATTACCATGCCACCAGTGTGAAGCCAAACTTAATATCATACCAAATATTTTGCAATTAAGCTAAATTAAAAGAAGTTAACTGAAGAACTTTTCACCTTGGCTAGCATTGGAGTTTTTGCCCCAGCACATTTTCCAGTCACACTTACACCACAGATTTGAAAAGGTGAGTTCACCAAAACATTCTCATGTTGCAAATTCACATGTTCAGAGTGGTTTTACTCCAAACTTTCCAGGAAGTTCTGCTGGGGTCAGCTGGAGATGGAGCAGAGTCATCCCCCGGATGTCCTGGATTGCTCTGGACGTGTGCTGTCAACAGGAATTGTTCCCTCTGCTGGTTTTGCCCAGATTTTCACTCAGCTCTGTTTTGGCAGAAGAACACAAACCATTTGATTGTTCCTTCCTAATAAGGGCTCCGTTCTCCAGTGAGAGACAACAGAACCACAGACAGCCAAGACATCCCTCAGCTCCCTCACCCGGGAGAGGCTGAGTGGGAGCTCCCGGGACACAGGGACACCAGGGACGGGAGCTGTGCCCACCCACCGCTGCCCAGGGAGGGTTTTCCCGCTGTCTCCCAGCAGATCCCCAGTGCCCAGCGAGACCCTCACCCCCAGGGGACAAAGCACAGCTCCTGGCCGTGGGATCCCAGCCCACCTCACCAGCAAGGAATGGTCCAGGATGTGATTTGGAGACAACAGTGTTAGCGAATAATCGGATGAGACAGGAGAAGCCCGAGGCCCTTCCCCGGGCCCATCTGAAGTACTAAGACAAAAATAAAACGGGGTGATTTGCAACACTGATTTATCTTGCAAGTGGTGCACATCAGCTTCCAGCATTTGTCAGCAGTGACTCACTCCTCAGTGACAGGTAGAAAGGTCAATGTTTTCCTCTCCTTGAGCAGAGCAAACCCAGCCTGCTGACACAAAATCAGATTTTCAATTACTGGCTTCACTGATTAATCATCAGTTTTGTCCCATCTTCAGCATGAAAATCCTGAGGCTGTTGGGAAGAGTGAATTGGGTTTTCAAATGCTCCAGAAAAATTAACTGTTCAGTGTCTGTTTAAAAGCATCCAGAATTAAATGGGAAGGGCAGGTAGGTGGGACAACACCAAGGACAACACCGAGGGAAGAGGGAGTAGGAAGAGAAGTCTGGTGTAGTTTTAACTTAGAAGAAAAAAATAAATCACAGAATCATGAAATGGTTTGGGTTGGAAGGGACCTTAAAGATCATCCACTTCCAACCCCCTGCCATTGACAGTGACACCTTCCACTAGAATATTTTCTGTTTGATTATTTATAGTAATTACATTCCAATTTAACAAGCTGCAGTTACTTTTTCTCCCACTGAGAGTAACCTTGCTAACATTTAATAGGCTGTGTTGCCATATATTTTAGCAGATTCATGTTTTGATTGCCACAAGACTTACAAAACTAAAAAATAAGATAAAATCCCTCTTATAAGAACTCAAGGCATTGAAAGTCTGTGTTACGGCACTAAATACTGATACAAAAAATTCTTCAAGAGTTTGGAAATATGGGAGCAGAAAACAGAGTCAATATTTTTTACCTCAACCTTGGCAATTTTGTGACAAGAGCAGGGAGTATTTTGCAGGTTTCATAAGAGCTTGTTCAGACACACACTGCAATTTAGAAAGGATTAGCTACCACTACCCAAAATGGGGTTTTAGAGGGAGGAATTCAATGCAGAGGTCTTAAGCACATTCATGTCCCTCTTCCTGCTGTTTCAGAGCTGAATCCAGCCCAGACAACAGCTGACCCCACACCCGTGCAGAGTGGTTATTCCACTTGTTTATTCTCTGACCTCTTGGTTTGTTCTGCCAGAACAAGCCCCACCCAAGACTCTGGTAAAAAAAGCAGGATTTTCCTACCACCTCACAACCTGCTTGCATTTTAGACACAATTTAAGGAACCCCACTCCTGCACCACCTGTGCCTCTGGAGGGGTGAGGAGTTCAGACACCAGGCCAGGCAATGCCATGGGCCAATACTGTAACAGGCGTTAATTTTATTCTCAAACCTGTTTGTTTTGAACAATTTCAGTTTGGATGCTTTCTGTGGGCAGACAGGCAGGAGAAAGTAAAATCCAAGTTGCTTTGCCAGTACAATGCCTGTCTCATGCATTTTCAGCAGCCAGCACAGGAATGAGTTCATTTGGAATTGAAATTAGCTTATTATAATTTTTCTTTCCTGTTACTGGCTCCTGACCAAGTGAGGAAGTGCTTCCTAATATTCAGAACATGCTGTACAATTTACTACTTTACAAACAATTGGAGAAAAAAAATATTATGATCAGAAAATTGTACTCTGGTTTTGGTTCAGTTAGACTAGAAACAGAAGTTGGAAAACACAGAGAAACTCACAAATTTTGGTGAAGTAATTCCACAAGACTCACCACGCTACCTGTAATATTTCAGTAGTAATTAACACAGCAGTGTTTTATGAACCTCTTTGCTTTCCTCTAGTTAAGCTATGCTAACAGTGCCTGTAAAAAAAAAGAAAAACATTTCTGAGCATTTAGAAAAACTCCAGCATAAAATTTTGCTTTGCACTACAACATGGCCCAGGTGAGATTCTGACTAAAGAAATCAAAATTTTAAGGTTTTGGAGGAATTCCAACGAAAAATATGGCAAAACCAGCAACAAAACCGCTGGGCACTGGAGGGAGAGGATGGGGAATAGATGGAGAAGTCTCCCATGGTCCCTGACAGCTCAGTAGTGCCCCTTGGAATATTTAGGATCTGAAGGTTTGGGCACTGAGAGGCACCAGGGGGGCTCTTGGCCAGCAGCAGTTGAGAACCACGAGTTCTGTGTGGCTTTGGACACCACAAGGAGTGAACCTGAGCCACAGAGCTCCTGTGATTCCAAGCAGACTTCCCCCAAACCTGACAGACTCAGGGATGAAATCCAACCGTGCGGCAGCCGACTGCCAGCCAAGGTGAAAGTTCCTGCTGTTCCCAGACTGCACATCGGCGCGAGCAGGAGGAATTCTGCTCCAGCCTCACTTCCACAGCGCTGCTCGGCCTGAAAAGCAGCCTGATCCTTAAAGGAGATGGGGCTTGATCTGCCCTTGGTCTTTGCTTTCCTTCAGAGACTGGAAAGAATGCCAGGTTGGCTTCTTTGGGATAAGCTTCCCAAAAAGGCCATCTCCCTGCTCGGGTCATTGGCAGCCCATGGGGTGCCGTGGACCTTCACTTTTTAACGAAGGAGCAATCCTGCCAAAAGAGTCAATGAAGGGAAGAGCAGAGCTGGGTGGTTCACTGCTGACAGAGATGGGAATTTCTGAGGAAATTTCCTTACAACAGAAGAGGGAGAGGCGAGACCTTGGAGTTTGCTGGGTGGTGAGAATTTGACAAGGCTCTTTGCTTCACACCTCCTGGCACTGCCTTTTCATTTCTTACTATTTTGTATTCCAACATGTTCCTTCTCCAGCTCTGTGTCCACAGGAATGTAGGAAAGGGCCAACCATTGTCCTGCTTTTCCCACCTGCATTCCCTGCATCCCAGGGGGCCAAGACCTGAACTGGAGAGGTCCATGTGCTCAAACCAAAAATGTCTTTCCATGTCTTCTGCAGCTCCAGACATCCCCTGATGTTTTATAAACCCTGGCACAGCTCATGCCAAAACTGGGACCCTCCAGAGCTGTTTTGTTGCATCCAAGTCAGAGGTTAAAAAGAAATAATTCAAAAATTCCTTGTGGCTGGATCATCCCAGCGATAACGAGCTAAATTCCTTCAAGGGACAACCAAAAACACTTGTAATTAGATAAAAACAAATGATAATTCTATTGAATTATTTTAATGCAAGTCGTCTGAAAGGTTCATTTCAGAAACAAATAGTCTGCATTAAGGTGTCAGAAATGCAAATGGCTACAAGCACAATGGGGCATTGGGGAAAAAGCACATTACCTGAGTGTCACATATCTTCTTGTGAAGAGCTTTAAGAGGAAAATAGATCCTTTCATCAAGCTTACATTGGAATTGTCAGAATTAAGTAAGATCTATGGAAGACACTGTGTTGCATCACTGCTTTCCTGGTCAATATTTGCCAGAACGGTGTTTCCTTTCCGCAGTTTCTCAGTGAAGTCAGACACCCTCTTTTCCCAGTTCTGCTGTTTCCCAGTCCAGACAGGCCTGGGCACACCAGCAGTGAGGAATTTGACAAACTGGTGGTAAATGGCCAACCTTCCCCTGACTTTATAAGGGACATTACCTTGTGCAATATCGCAGACAGGTTGGGTTATCGTCAGCAGACTGGACCATGACAAAACCCACACCACCTCACACAATAAATCCGTTTCCTCTCTATTTCTGATTCTTCACTGAAGAAATAAATGTTCTCCTTTAGCACTTGCAGAGCTGGGATTTCTTAAGAACCAGGGAGGTCTGACAGGAGCCACAGGAGCAATTCTGGGGCCCAGGCACCCCGGCCTTCTGAAATCAAGAAGTTGCCTCTTTCATCCAAGTATCACAGTGAGAAAGAGCCTGAACGAAGAATTTAGCTGACAATGTAACTGCATGAGCCTTTTTTCTCCCCCCAACAGCCTGACTTTGGATCCCAGCTGTGTTTACTGCTGTGGCAAAAGGCATTCTTTGACTTGTAAGCTGATTAAATTTGACCTAGAAGTTAGACAAAAATGAATGTAGCATTCTGTTAATCCAATTTTTTTTGCTAACCATCCAGCATTTCATAAACAGCCTAACACACGTCACAAGTTGAAGTGGGAAGAGTTTAATAAAATATTACAGCTTGCATTTACTCTGTGCTAAATCTGGGGAAATGCTATCAAAACTGCTACTCCAAAGGTACAATGGGATCAGACCCACTGCACACCTCCGAATTGCCTCCCAGGATTTGCAGATCCAAAGGAGAAAAGGCTGAACTGGAAGATGAGCTGGCTGGAGACAGATGTGCCAGTGATCCTCACTCAGCTCACACCAGGTCCCTCTCTCCCCTCATTCCTTTATCAGGATAATTTAGTCCTTAAGCCACATGGGACTGAGGGGCAAATGCTGTCCTGTGTTCTGCCCTTGGGGATGAGGCCAAAATATTGAACTCTGTCTTTTCAAGCAGTGGTAGTAAAGGCCATCCTGAGCTCCACAGGATTTCTGGGGCTGGAAATGATTTGGTTTTTTTCAAGCTAAAGGTGCCACTCATGCTGAAAATTGCATTTTTTCACAGCAGCACCACGGGCCACCTTTAGGTGACCCCTCTGGGTCATTTCCATACATTGCTCTCTGCCTGAAGCACAAGCTCTCTGCTGGAGCTGAAGTTTATTTCACCACAAAGTCGAGAAGTCTCTAAAAAGGGATTTACCGAGAGTTGCTTAGGCTGAGATAGAATCATGGAATGTCCTGAGCTGGAAAGGACCCACAAGGATCAGAGTCCAATCGTGGTCCTGTCCAGGACACCCCAACAACCCCACCCTGTGCATCCCTGGGAGCGTTGTCCAGAGGCTCCTGGAGCTCTGGCAGCCTCGGGAATGCCACCATTCCCTGGGGAGCCTGGTCAGTGCCCAGCACCCTCTGGGGGAAGAACCTTTCCCTGATATCCCACCCAAACCTGCCCTGGCACAGCTCCAGCCGTTCCTGGGTGCTGTCCCTGCCCACAGAGCAGAGATCAGAGCTGCCCCTCCACTTCCCTCGTGAGGAGGTTGCAGACTGGGCTGAGATCTCCCTCAGCCTCTTCTCCAGGAGATGAGCCTCAGTCTCTCCAGTGACGCCCCCGGAAGCCTCCTTTCCCCACCTTCGGGTGCGGGGGAGTGTTTGGAGCAGGCAGGGGGTTGTTCTCCTGCCCTCCTGTCACACCCCTGGGTGAAAAGTGATGTCCTTATCTCCCAGCCATTCCTCCCCAGCGGCATCACCACCAGCTCCTCCCAGACTGATTTCTACTTCTCCCTGCTTTCCCACTGTGGCACAAATGCTGCATATCCCAACTGATATCAAAACCATTAAGGTGCACAGGTATGAAAAAGAATTTGCAAAACAAATACCAAAGAAAATAGCTCCTAACACAGGCCAGGACATTCTGCCGTGACATTCAAGAGGAAAAAGCCTGTGTTTCATTGGAATAATCATCAAACACTCTGTTGGCTGCCAAGCAAATACTCAGCCAAAAGAAAATAAACTTTACTGTGTTTGTCCTTCTGTCAGTCCATCTGTCTCCCCCTTTCACTCAGCCTCCCAGGCTCACTCCTGGTATGCCCTCCAGTAACAGTGGTTTCCTGGACTGGCACAAAGGAAAACCTTTCCAAATATTCAATATCTGCATTTCTGGTGTTATTCTTGTGCGTTTCAGAACTCAAAGATTATTTAAAAGTGTAATTAAAAGTTGATAAATATCCAAATACCAGAGTAAGTTTCTGTTGTGGTGGCCAAAGAAACTGAAGTGTGTCTACATGGACTTGAATTTCCAATCCAGACTGGCTACAATGCACCTTTCCTGCCATTTTCACACCTACTGCTTCAGTCCTTTAGTCAAATTTAAACTCGAGATTTTTTTACATTGAAAATGAAGCAATATTACCTCAGAATCCTTCCTGCAGTCTTACTTTCCTCATTATGCTGTTATTTACTTATAATAATTTTAGGTTCCCTGGCTAGATTTGGTTTAACCTCTGAAAATCCTAAATCACAGGAAAATAAACAGAAAAGTCAATCACCGATCATTTTTAATTCTTTGAAGGCAAACTGAAGCTGTTTATTTTTTTCAGAGTTAAGTCATTTTGAAACATTATCTATTATTACATCTGTTGAGAAAATTGACCCTGCTTTCCTTGGAGTACTGTCTGTTTTGCCATTTATTTTCATTTTGTTTCAGAACAAAGTGAACATTTGGATGTTCTTCCCAGAATAAAAATTCCACATTTTTTCATGTAGGGAATTTTAAAAATATTAAAGGTCAACATTATATGTCTAATTCAATATGCAATTATTAATTATCTAAAATCTGAAACAAAATGAAATAGCTCCTTTTGATTACGAGAGGAGATCAACTAAGAGCTCTGTGTGCGTTATTTGATCAAAAATACAAGGTCAGTCAGTAAATGCAGAGCTTCTGAATCTCAGTCCACTGTGAGCAATATTTGAAGTGTAAACAGTTTCGATCTCAGTTCAGGAAAGTACATAATCACATTTCCATTCCACTGGGGCAATGGTTCAACACGAACAGATTTCTCCTGAGTAATGAGATTTTATTGAGCGGAGTGATAGGAAAGAACCCATTTCCCTGCTTGCCACGTGTTTCTCTGCACGAGCAAAACAAAAATCAAGCCAAAAGGAGCTGGGCTGTGGTCCTGAACGCCCCAAGCAGATGCAAAGAAGAAAGGACTGCAAGTGGCAAAGCAACATTTGAGTTACATCACTGCTGAGACAGGATTTCAGCTTCCTACTCATGGGAAACAGTGACAGAACCACAACCATTCTTAAAGTTTATTTCCAAATGCTTGTGAAAAGCAGCTTTTTTTTTTTAAGCACGTGGCTACACCTCTGAGATGGTCCCATCGTTTAGGCCACGTCCTGACCTAGCCCCCAGGGAACCTCAGCAGCTCTCCAGACAGAGCATCCCAAACCCCTTCCTCTGAGTGGATTATCCCTGCAGCCAAGGATTCACAGGGAGTTACTCTGCTGTGTTCCTGAGCCAGAAAATTGGAATTGTTCTGCTTAGGCAAAACTTGAATAGATACACTCATTTCCCTTCCAGGCCCTGATTTGATTAATAAGGGCATGAAGGAGGCCAGGTCTCCTATATTAATAAACTCTTTACCAACTGGGTTTTAAATGCAGCAGGAATTGTGAGGGAGGGAAGTTATTGCCATGGGGATGAGAACAACAGGCTCCATGGTGTCACTTCTGGAAACACATCCTCTAAGCCTCAAGTTCTTGCTGCAAAACCCAGTTCCCAAACACCTAAACTGTTTTCATTGCCTCCTTCACCCAGTTTTGAAGAAGCCATTTTAGAAACTTCATAATCTTACACCACTTGAGGCTGGGAGCACTCCAGCCTGAAGAAGCTGTAAGAAAATTCCATTACTTGAGGCTGGGATTCCTGCATGCCCTGAGACCCTGCTGAATTTTGGAGGGTGTATAACAGTTACTTCAATCCTCACCTCTGATTTTGCATGTATTGATCAGCAGCTTGTTCAGAGAATTAAACCATCTGTTCCTTGAAAAATGAGTGGTGCTGAAAAGTAGTTTAGCCTTGGCAGTAAATTCATCCAGACTGCAACTTGTCTTTCCATGGCTGCTTCTCCTAATCAGATTACAGCTAGAATATTACACGTGTCAAGAGCCCTCATAATTGCTTTTAAAAGTGAAGGATAGCTCAGATCCCAATTGTTAGCCAGTTGAGCGATTCCTGTGTTTAGTTTTGCAAGTGTCTGAAAGTGATTTCCCTCTAAGACAAGCAATAGGCAGAGATGTTCATTAGTTTAATTATGTTATTTGAAGGTAAATACTAATGGAGCTGGTGATAAACAACGGCTTTGGTTGCCTGCTTGTAGTTTATGGGAACAAAATTCTGCCATTTAGGGAAGAATGAGAACGTCCCTGTTTCATCAGCTCTGTTCCCAGCACAAATCCACACCACGGCCCCATGTCAGCTACAAGGGAGAAAATTAACTCTGTCCCAGGCAAAACCAGCACAGCAAGCACTGGAAAGGAGAAACACTGGACTCCAACTGGCATGGAATAAACCCCTACCTACACAACAAAGAGCTCCGGCTGGAAAACTTGGAATAATCTGTTGCTTGCTGTTGATATTTCCAGTCCAAACCCTTGAGAAAGTCACTTCCCATTAGCTTCTAGGGTTGGAAAAAGGGAATAATCAGGCCTGTGGAATCAGATTTGCACAGAAGTCTATTCAGTATTGCTGCTGTAACATTTAGAAAGCTTGTCAAGGAACATGCAGGTGTTTGTACACATAATTCTGCCTTCCTTCCCTATAGTCTCACCTCTCAAAATCTGTTTTTTTTTAAATTCTTGTTTGTGGAACCACTGGCTCCCTAGAACGGGTTTTGGCCCTGGAAATCCACAGGACCACTGGAGGCTGCATTTCTTACTCTGCACTCTCAGAACACTTCAGGGATTTCCGAAGGCATTAAGAGCACAGTAATCTCCACAAATTCCTTCCCAGGTGAACTCCCTGCTGAGGTCAAAGGCTGGGATTTTCAAGTGTGGGGGTGCCCGGTGTTGTCGTCTTAAACGTCTCGGGGTGTCACGAGGACGTCAGCGGGATCTTCGTCACCGCTGGGAAGAGAGGCCAATTCCTGCAGTGCCAGCCCAGAGCACGGCTTCGGAGCCCTGCCCTGCAAAACGTCAGCGCAGCCCGGGCTCCCTGAGCCCCTGCTGGACACGGGGAGAGGCCGGGGAGCTGCACAGACATTCCCAGGCAGCGCACACAGCCGCACGGACAGCCTCTCCTCTCAGGCCGCGGCAGGTGGAAAAGCTGCGCCTCCCTCACTTTGCGGAGCACGAGGTCCAAAAGCAGCGCCCGCCTTGGCCCAGAGCCGCAGCTGGGGCTGAGACTCCCATGGCCCTGCCTCCTGCTCTGGGGCCTGGAAGCTCCTCTCGTCTTCAGCCCCTTCCTCGCACAACCGCCTGCACAAGAGCGGCCCTTCCCGTCCTTCGCACCAGACAGAACATCCCGGCATCGTGGTTAGAGCTCAGTCGTACCACGGCCACTTTGGATGGGCTCTCAGCAAGGAAAGCTGGGAGAAAAGCATCCGATTGCCCGGGTGCAGGACTTCCCAGAAACTATAATGTTATACAACATATAAAAGGGGTTTTTTTCTGCCCTGCTTCCTGTCTCCAAGCAGGAAAAGCTGACAGCACTGTTTTGGGGCAAAACAGCAAAGAATAGGAGTAAGTATTTCATGGAGTGGTCACCATTTTGCCTTGAGGGGTGAATAAATATTCCACATTTCTTTCAGGCAGCCAACCAAGATGAATTACTTAAAAATAAGGCAAAGTGAAAATCAATCTGCTGAATTAAAAATATGTTAATATTTTAACTGACATATTGCTTGTCAGCAGGAGTAAAATGAAATAATCTATCTTTCTGAGCACATGAGCATTTGTGTTGCTAGAAAACTGCTCCTGTTTTTAAAAGGACAACCTCTGTCCTTCCCTGGATATGAAATATGCCATCCCCCTAATGACATAACTATATATAACTACACCACAGAGAATGGAATTTATATTCATGAGATACAGATGGCTTCATAATTCACCAGCAGTGGAGGCCTGGCTGAGTAATTAGGCCTCCCCTATGGAGCAGAAAGCAATTCCAAAGCCCAGCTCAGTTAGTAAATAACTTACCTGAGGACATGGGTCCTGCTCTGGGACATTGGGCATCCCACTCTGCGCCTTCTTTCCAGCCTCTTCATTGCACCTACTTACACTGGCAGGTTTGGGTTTAAGGGAAAACTATTCCCAGGTTTAGCAGGGCGCAGAGGTTTGTCCTGGAGAGGACAAATTTTAAAGGTTCCTGCTATGCCTGGGGAAATCCCAAAAAAATGTTGATTTCCGTAGAAGAACACAACTGCAGGCTCCCCCACAGGCAGAAGAAAAATAATCTGAGGCTCACATGAGACACTTGGAGCTTCAGGAGATGAAACTTCTTCACTTGAGCTAAAGCTGCCCTGAAAGGGCTTTTCCACCTCTGTTTCACTTCTTAAAAACAATAAACTTTGCATTGCTTTCTTTTCTCCTTCAGAGCAAATGAACTCTCCACACTGCAACTTCCCCTCTCTATCCTAAAAAAGAAACCCCACCCTGATCCCACAATTTATAGGGACAAAATGAGGGGAATGGGGTGAGGTGATAAATAAACTCAGCTGGGATTCTTTAATTAACTAGCTAGGATTACTTAATTTGTAATTAACTACAAAAGCATCCTGCTTTAAAAAGCTTCCTTGTCTGCTGTTGGAGGTTGTTCAGTGAATTTAGTTTATAGAAATAGAGGGAAGAGCTCCAGTAGCATTGGATGGAGCCCCAATAAGTAACTTGCATTTGGCAAATAAATTTGCAATATGAAAAGATTGAGGTTTTTACTTGTGTACACTCTCGATAATAAGGAAATAAATTCTTCTTTTAAGGAAAAAGGTGATCAGTAAATATGAGAAGTTGGAATTTTTTAGAGTTTCTTTACAGTTATTACGAAATTTCTATGCTTCTTTAGCTATTGTGCAATGCAAAATATTTTCAGACCTAGAATTTGTTAAGAATGTGGATAGGATTTATTAACATAATATGTTTTATGAAGCCAATTAATGCTAAAGAGCACTAAACAAACAAATAAAAACTCGTCTCCTCTCAAACTTTCCTAAAGGGGATATGGAGCCTGCTGGGCTTCCAACAGATGAGTCAAAAAGAGCTCAGTGGAGTTCAGGTAGGAGTTATTCCCGAGAATCTTTCGTGGTGGTTGGGGAATTTCCCTAAAAATAGCTCAGGAAAGGTTATTGGTGCTGCAGGTTGTGGCAGAAGGGGCTGGGGGGGCAGGGAAGGCTCAGGGCTCTGCTTTCCTGCTCCTTTGCTCTCCTCTGCTCCGTAGGAAACTCCACATCTGTGGGTGCAGCTTCACCTCTTCAAAATTCAGACAGTTTCATCTTGATTTTCGTCATCCCAGTTTCATCTTGAAGCAGAAGAGTAGGAATCAGAGACTGTCCTTTCAGAGCCTGCCTGCTCTGAAGCCAGCTTTTCCATTCTCCCTTCCCTGGGGGTTGTGTTTGTCGGCCAGGATCAACTCAGGGCTGTTTCCTTCCTCTTTGGCTTGCAGAGGGATCTGTGAAATGCAGGAAAATGGGAAAGAGAAGGGCAGAACACGGACAGAACCACTCCACAAGAACAGCATCGCCTGTGCTGTGTGCTCAGTGCACACTAAGCATTAACCTCAGTTCCTCTGAAGAATCATTCAGGTGATTATTCAGTGCTTCAAATCAGTGCCATTCTCCTGCTACAAGTTAGATGGAATTTAGAGACAGTCACTCTTCCTCTTTCAGACTGTAGCCTGGAGAATTTGACCTGGTTCTGATTTTTAAGTGCTTCACTTAAATTGCATACGTGATTTCCAACACCCCAACAGAGATGTGAAGGTGGAAAATCCGTTGCAGGACCTGGTTTACTGCCTATTTATTTCCTTTGGTTGAAATATTTGAAATACTGTACGGAAAATCTGAAAACATCCCATTGCTCCTCATATAAAAATACCCACGGTGGTGATTAACTCTTCTGAATGAGATGCATACCTTTTGATTGCAGTGTAACTTCCCATTTTTAAAAATTACCCAGATTTGTGCATGCAAATACTTAGCCCTGTAGCTCTATTAGGAGCAAACAGGATTTGTGTATGTGAGCTGTCAGCTCGTTTGATCTGTGCATTCACTCAAATGCTCTTTGCAGGCAAGAGCAATTACACATGTAAAGTGCAGAGGAAAATGGATTAAACAGGTTTGGAACCTCTCAAAAACAAAAAAAAATTACCCCATGTACATTTTAAACCAGCCTCTTCAGAACAGCTCAAATAAATTCTACTCAAATGGATTGCACTTGCCAAGAGCCCTCTCCAAATTTATCAGGGCAAGGGGCTGTGGTGTGTCGGTTCACTTATAATTTTGGGAACTGTGAGATTTGAGCTCTTCTCCCTTGCTCTGAGTGACCCTGAGCAAAGCCACTGAACTTCTTTTGTTCCTTGGCTGCAAACAAAAGATCAAAGGAATAAAGAAGGAAAATAATTTCTACCCTCAGTGGATGCAACAAATAATGGTGGAACGTTTCAAGTGTTTTGATGTCCCTGTGTGGAGGGACAAGGATGAGGGAGCAGTGTCAGGGCCGGGTGGTGGCACTCTCTGCACGGACAGATTTTCCTACATAAAAACATCAATCTGCATAAATAAAAACAGAGCTGCATTCTAGCTCAGGTAATCCTTTGATTTGCTTTTCCCTAAGTGGGTTTTTGCCATGGGGTCTATAAAATCCCCGCCACGCTGCTGAAGCTGAAAATATTGAAGTTTACCTGGTGAGGGCTGAGAGGCAAACAGATGTTCTTCCTCTCACAGGGGCATTAAAGATCCTGGGATCATTATCCCTAAAGTCCTGGCATGGGGGGTGTTCCTAGTCCTGGTCTGGATGCCCTGTCCATCCCACGAGAACATGAAGGTGAACATGAATGTCTTACCTGGGGCTGCTCCCACCATTTAAACTCGCTGTTTAAGTTCTCAGTCACTTTGCCCCTCTCAAATCTTTTACTGGAAGTCAAGAGAGGGAACTTTGACCAAATCTACTGAGCCCAGAGCTGCTGTGAGGGAAAACCCGAGGGGATGTTGCTGTGCTTGCAGAGATTTGTACCGGCACAAAGAATTGCACGACAAAGTGATCCAAACACCGGCCCTGCACACACAGTCAAGGTGTCACAAAGCAAACACAGGCCTCTGGAAAGTGTAACAGTGCGGGGGAACGAGAGAAGGAAAGGACAGGAAGAGATGCTTTTCAGATCTAGGAAAAACAGCTCTGATTTCAAAAGTGTTGTCTCGTGATACAAGTAATTTTTAAGACAAAACAGAGGAATTTTGACTCTTGTCTGCCTAGAAGAGTGTTTTCTTTCCCAGAAGGAAAAGATGTTGGAGTAACTGTGAGCACGCTGTGCTCCATTCCCATAACAACTGGACTGGAGAGCTGGTTTATCAATTAAATTATTGACAGTGCAGGGACCTGATCCCAGTGTGGCACCTGCTGGGTCAGTCAGTGGTGTAAAACTTTGTACTCCCTTGGGCACAGGAATTAAAACCACGCAGACTTAAGCTGTAACATCTAATGATTAGTTCTGATCAAAACAGGAACGTTTTATTTGATTTCTAGTAGAGATTTTACAGCAATACTGATCTGCTCTATTAAATCAGGCAACTCAATCTACTGGAGATTTACTGCTTGGATTAATTCCAGCCCACAGCTTTGGATAACCCCTGTGATATTTTGCTTTTTATCTTTTTAGGAAGTGGACCAAGATGATCATCCTGAACGATGCATTTAAGTGCCCACATTTGTGGTTACATGACCTTTTGTTTTCCTGAGTCATATTTCTCCCAAATATTGCTGTCATTCGAGCCCTCATCCCTGAGCCAGGGATGCATTTTACAGCTGCTGAAGCAGCCACTTGTCCGTATAAATTTTGTGTTGCTTCTTGATAAATCTAGATATTGCCTTTTGCTTGTAATAAAATTAAATCAGCTCACCCAAAGTGACGATCCTACTCCACAGTCCAATTTTTTTACTTTAATTTTACATTGCCTCAGGGCTGTCTTATTACACAAGGAACTCTTTAGTATTTTTTTTATGCTTCATGTTCTGAATCACTGAACTGAGACCTGCTGATAAATTACTCTTCTATGACACTTTGACTTCAATTTTTTGTAAGTAAACACTCCTGATTTGTTTCATCTAACTAATACATGACACAGTTCTTGCTGGACTGAGGAGCTTAAGTAACTCAGAAAAGCTTTGGCTGCGTTGGAAAAACGAGGGGTTGTGATGGAAATAAACCAAATGAACCTGTATCAGGAGTGCTGTTTGGAATCCTGCATGCCATATTCCCTGAGGGACACTTATCCATCATTTTTGCCTTCATTTGCAAGGCCCTGCAAAGATTTCCTGTCCAAACCGCAGAAAAGTTAATTGCAAGTCAGGCTGGAAAAGTTTTAATTAAAGCCAATATGCAGCAGCATGAGGGGTGAGGGAAGGCGGGCAGAGTATGGTCAAGTGTGTCTCTGATCCGGCTCATGGCAGGGAGTTTAATGTTCATGGAAGGGATATCAGCATTTTTCCCAATCAAACAAAAACCAAATTCATTAGTGCCACGAGAGAATAATTATCAGCTCGTCCACAGGTAGTTATGCAGCTAATGACCTGAGGAGGGGAGTGTAATTAAAGCCTTCACTCAGCAGCTTCGTGAACTCTGGTACACTTCCCTGTCTCTCCATTTGTGTTCCGTTCATTAAAACTGTACAGATCATTAACTCATTAACAGCTGCAGAATGCAAACGCAGTGAACTAGAGGGATGTCAATGTCTCCTTGCTTGTGAAGGATGTTCCAAAGCTGGGGGGATCATTTTTTACAACTGTTTGAGTGCTTCTGTCAATGACAGAAGCTCAAAAAAAAAAGAAGAATTAACGCTAACAAGAATGAATATTTCACCATTAAACTGCCAACCCTGCCACCAGGCAAGTGAGGGAGCAAAGTGCTGTTCTAACAGGTGCAACTCAGCGTTGTTGTCTCCACTTTCCTGAAGCAAAGGGCTCCTTCCGAAGGTATTTATTGTGCCTTTTGTTCTCTTGTGACACGGGACAGCTCCCAGCGCCTCCCACCGAGGTTGTGCCCCTGACGGCATCTGGGACTCAGGGACAGAGGCTGGCCAGGAAAACCTGTGGGCAAACTGGAATGATTTACACCCAGTAATGAACTGCACACAAGGATGTGCCTCAGAGGGATTTTTCCCAACTCTGCAAGCTGCCCGGGCCAGAGGAGGAACAGAAAGAAAGGAGCATCCCGGCACCTCACCCTGCAAACCCCACGTTCCCCCAGAGCAGAGCAGTGCCCTTTTCCAGGCAGTTCAGTTGCCTTTAACAAATGACTACACCTTTACAAGTACCAGAGCAAAGAAGTTAATTAACAGGGCACTTAATCACATTTCTTGGCACCAATACATCAGGTATAGATGTCGTTTTCATTAACATCTTCCAATATTTATATTTTTCAGGACTCTGTAAAAGTGCTGTTAATGGAGTTGAGAAGAAGAGATCATTTTCTTGCTGAGCCGAGTCTGTGTGATGAAGTGCTCAGTCTCTGGTAACAAATGAATGCAACAACCTTTAAATCCTTTCCATACAGACAAATTAATGTATTTCTCATAATAATATTGCTGGAAATCCAGACAGGCCAGTGCATCTTTGTGACTTTCTCAGATTTACACCGCTGCACTGAGGGGGGAAAGAAAAAAGAAAAGGGCTGTGATGTCAAGTTGATAAACAAATTAAAATAATATAATTTGCACTGTGCCATTTGTATGCTGTCAGCATGCATAAAATTCCCGAAATCACTGTGGATAAATCCATTCCAGGGCTGCTGCTGGGTGCAGTGGGTCCTGAGGCCTCCTGGTGCTTCCTGCCCCGAGCACTTGGCATGGCAGAGCCACCCGGCTCTTCCCTGGAAGACGAAAGTCACACTTGTGTTCCAGTGGTGCTGACATTTAAATTCGACGTCAGTGCTACAGTCTCATCCTCCTTTCAAAATCCCTTGTGCTAATAGTGCTTACGCCTTAATTGCACATTTAATCACCAGAATTACAGAGCGGCTCGGGGAAGCTGGATGGGAAAAATGCAGTGGGCAAAGATACCAGAGCAAATCGAACAGGAGAGGGGAAGAAAAGAAGTCATTTTCTATTTTACAGCAAATGTTAAACATGTTTTTCAACCACTGGTGAAATGAGATGTCTGTAAATATCATCTTGGTGCTGCTGAATGTTCTGTGCTTACCGTAACTAATTATCTAAAACTTTATCTGTTTATCTACAATCTTCGTGTCTAAAGGACACCCTGCCATCAACTGAACCCAAGCATCAAAAACTAAACAAACCTAAACTCTGCACTCAGAGCTTTCTGTAGCTGGTCATTTTAGAGCCCTGCACACCAAACATCCACCCCCCATAGGAAGTGTTTTGTGTTTGAAGGAAAAGACAGATTTTTAACTCAATAATTAAAATATTTGACTTCAAACAGAAAATCAACCCTATCTACAGATTCTCTGAACCCAACAGTTCAAGGGTATCAATGAACTTGCTAAATGACTTCAGTAGCCAAGGAAATAAATGTGGCAAAGTTCGTGAAATAATGAACTGCAACCGGAGCTGGGCTGGTCAGGAATGTTCAGGGTTAACGCTGCGGTGTCAGAACTGCAGTGCCTGGATCTCAAGCAGCATAACTATCTTGAGAAAAGTCAAAATAAGATTTTAAAACAGTCCACAGACAACAGAGTGATTCTTACTACGGTGTTGCTGTAACGCGTTTGTTCCTGACATTTCTTTACACAGGGGAAGACTCTTGGTAGCTGTGTAATGTCTGAAAAATGAAACTCTGACTTCATAACTAAGCTGCCAGCTGCGATCACTTGGTTAGAACAGGGCAAAATAGATCTCCCTTTTTCAGAAAGAGTCCTTTTCTCACTGAAAAGCAATTTGTTCGTCAAAACTTTTAAAGCTTTTTATAAATAACCCAGAAGTATCAAACTGATGCGCAGGCTGAGCAAAACCAGGATGAAAGGCACAATCCAACCCCGTTCCTGACAGTGGGAATAGGTTTGCTTTTGTGTCCAGCTACATTCCACAGTCCACACTCAGCAGATCAATCCCACTGCTCCTGCTTTAACTGCCCCCAAAGCCCAGCTGCTGCTGCAGGGGAAAACTGAAATGACAAATTGAGGTGGGTTTGACCTTCCTGCAGTGATCAGTGGCACTACAGAGATGAGCCCCTCTGAATCCCAGGCACGTCATTGTTGTGTTGCATCCTCAAAAGTCCAGGGTGTGAATGGCATTCCTTCCTTTCCGTGGTCAGGAGTGAAGTCGGGGAATCTGGGAGCCTCTGCCTTGTGACCCTGTGGCTTTTCCTGAGCCTTTGGCTTTGATATCAGCCCCGTGTTGCTGCTCAGGCCAAGCCACATCAATCCCAGCAGGAATTCCTGTCAGAAATTGCTGTCAGGAGCTCCCAGCTCTGTCGATATCCATGGCATCTTGCTTGAGGCTGTGCTTCCCTATTTCCCTGCAGATTTTCCTTCCACTGCCCTGCTGACATCCTCCCTCTTTCAGCTCACCAAATCACACCAGGCTTGGAAACCTGAGGTGTTGTCCTGCCCTCCAGATACCCCAGCCCAGGGAAGCGCTGCAATGATCCTCATGGTTTCAGCTCCCTGGAATCCTGTTATGCTTTGAAATGATTTAAAAGAAAACATCTTCCTCCCTCGAATGCACCAGGTGTTAAGCAGATGAAATCTCTCCTGAGCCCGGTGTGTCATCAGTAGCAAATCTGTACCTTCTTGTATAGAAAATTAGATAAAGTATCTAGTTCGCAGATCTTTAATTTAATCTAGAGACTGACACCATATTGCCTTCAAGCTTTATTTCTTAAAAAAAAAAACCCATGAAAGATGGACAGGCTGTGCTAATGATATTTGACAGCTCTTTGTCCAAGAGAACACCCTCCAAAAATGTATTTCCAAATAGCAGAGATTTCTGTGGCCAACATATGCTGTGAATTAAAATGACTAATGACAGTCTGTGATGCAAAATGGCAGGGATAATGGCCTCTTTCCCCAGGTTTGTTACGATCCCATTCCTCTCAAATCAAGCTCATAATCAGCTCCATGATTTTATTTTGGGTGTGTTCTTGCTTCCATGGGGTAGTTATCAACAAATCAAAGTGATAAACCGACAGAGAGGAGGTTTGGATGGGATGTTGGGAAGAAATTCCTCCCTGTGAGGGTGGTGAGGTTGCCCAGAGAAGCCTGTGGTGGTTTTTCTTCATTGATAACTATTCTATAACTTTATCTGTTTGCTTGGCTTGGATTAGGCGTGGAGTAGGCTTTATTTGGGTACCTGACCAGCTCAGTGCTGCCTTCAGAGCCCTGATCCCAGAGCAGCCCTTTCCTTCCACTCCAGTGACACTTCCTGAATCGGTCTGGGCTCACTTTTGCTCTGACACTCAGCAGCTATGAAGCCATCAGGAGGCAGAAATCGGTCAGCCAGGGCTCAGTGTGCACTCAGTGTTCACGCAGCCATGGTTCGGATGAAAACCCCGATAAAACAGGAGCCAAGCTCCACCAGCACTGAGGATCCCACACTCTCAGCAGCAAAACCCCTTGAGCGTCATCATGGGGTTTTTAAAGTCAGTGAATGGGATCACACACGATATCCAGAGGGATCGATGTGCCTGTTTGCTCAATATTGGTACCTGTCTGCTGTAAATATAAACCAAAATATTTACAGTAAACAGATGCTTTTTGCCTGATCTATCCCCTGCTGCTGCTTAAAACTTGCAACCCTCCCCAGTTTCTGGCAGCTCAAGATGTTCAGCATTTGTAAATACCAAACTCGGTGTATACAGAACTGAGCTCCTGGTATTGGGGTTGAGGTGCAGTTTAAAAAAAAAAGAGGAAGAGGAGCAGCATCAATTCTGTTGTCCCAGAAGCCAAAAACAAACCAGAGAATGGACATTGTTCTGGCCCAATTATTTAATCACTGAACATTTTAATGAATGCCATAAGAAAATACATTCTCACCTTCACACAAAGGTTTTGATTATGCAGCACAAGCACATAGAATTACACCTCTTGTTCAGAATTATATGATGAGCTCTAAAAACACCTTTTGCTTTGTACCTGCCACTCTGTGCATCGAACAATCAAATAACTCTTAAATCTCATCAAATGAACTCCCAAAGTCATTGAGGAGATAATAAACTAGGTTACAGCACTCGCCTGGTATACAGTTAAATGTCTTTCCTATATCTTTAAGTGGTTATTAATGCCTGAATTAGTTTAGAATACATTAACCTTCAAGGTAAATTAGATCAATCAAGAAAATGACTCACAAGACTAGGTCTATCTTTTTTGCTCAAATGTGGAGTGTGTGCCAAGAATATAACAGCATTCCAGTGCAGCTTTTCCCTGAAAGTCTGGCATTTCTCTTGGAGAGGGGCTGGACACTCCCGTCTTCCTGGTGCTGACGGATAAAGTTGTTCCTTAGGATAAGAGGAATCAGTGGTCAGAGGAGAGCAAAATGTTCGCAGTCGTGCAGAAGGGGAATGATGCTGGGAATGTGGAATGACCCGAAGCCCAGGGAAACTGGGTGCAATCACATCATCAGCTCCTTTTATTTTCCACTCTGGGTTTATCTAAGCCTTGTTTGTGTTAATTATAGGAGTGGCTGAGAGGCTCCCCCTGTCCCATGTTGCCACAACCCAGACACTGGTCACAAGCTGCTGCAGAATTCAATCTTCAACTTCTTGCCCGCAGATCTTGCAGAAGAGGGGTGCTTGAACCCCCAGTGGGAACGTGCCACTGTTGCAGTGAGCAAAGTCCTCCTGTGCAGCGCTGAGAACCTCAGGATCCGGTGCTCAGCCACCGTTTTCCAAAGGAACAGGAGAATATTACACCGAGCACAGGAAGACTAAGATGAAGTGGTTTTTAATGTGATGAAGGTGGGAGCTTTGGGGTGGTTTGAGTTGGGAATGGATCGTGTTGGGAAAAATGCCCTGTGGAAAAACGCAGGGCACGGCTGGCGTGAGATAAGGCGCTGGGACGAACTCAGGCTGCTGCTTGTGAGAGGACAGGGAACGATTTGCCAGGATCCTGCAGAGCCCACCATGGATCAGTGTCACTATGTGCAAGGCCACATCCCAAATCTTCCAGTCCTCAGGCAGGAGGGGCCCTTGCTTTAGCTGCAGTTAGTGAAGCACAGCTTTTGTAGCTGTAACACACTGGAAATTGATGTCTTGAAACCTTTCCTTTGCCTGGGAAGGGGATTATTGTATTAAAACTTCAAAGGCTGCATTTGCCTTGACATCAAAACACCTGGAATCATGAGAGTTGCCTCACTGATGGGTGACACATTGACTCAAAGTGCTTTACAAATGGACAAAAAGCCCTAACCCATAAATCAGAGCAGTTTTAATACCAATATGGGTGTTCCACGGGAAAAGCAAATGCAGGCAGAGCTGCAAAGTGGGATCTGAGAGCCTGATGGAAAGGAATTAATACTGAACATGGGCTCCGGTGTGCAGAACTGCAAATTAAACACCTGCTTTAGGAAAGCATTTTGCTGTAATCCAACTTCTGAAATATTTGTGTAATCTTGTTCTTCCTTGGCTGAGGACCTCGCTCCTGTTGGAGAATTCCAGCCCAGGAGGGTGAACTCTGCAGGAGAAGAGGGAGCTCTACCTACAGCTAATCCCAGTTCCTCCTGTGTTTGGGATTTAGCACAACAGCTGCAGGCAACCTGATCCCATTTTGGGGCAAACCTGTAAAATTATAGCCATTCAGCAGCAGAACAGGCCACAAGAACCTGCTCCTCAACTCTTCCCTTTTGAGCTGTTCTGTACCTGCTGAGATAATGTTCCTACTCCATCCTAATTGCAGGGGATTGAGTCAAGTCTTTGTCCTTGTGCATCTGGGGATGAAGAGAGGACTTCTGCAATCTTATGGCAATAAAATACAAGTCTGGATGTGCGTGCTGTAATTAAAAGTGTCTGTTTCTTTAAAACAAATCAGTTCTAATTGGCATTCTAATTGAAAGCCTATTAAATGTAGTGATAAATGCTATCTGAGAGATTATTTCAAACCTCGACACCTCCATGATGTTTTACAAAGCTCTCAAAACATTGACTAATTCACCCTTGCAATAGCTGAGACATGGGTAAATACATCCAGCTAATCTGAGCAGGAGAAAAAGAACTGAAGAGAAATTTCAAGAGCATACTGGATTTGGTTAAACGTTCAAAAAATGAGAAATTAAGCTTTTTTCTATGTTCCCACAGCATTCCATCGAAGCCAACAGTTGTGTAGTGAGTCGGGGGGCAGTCCTGGAGTGCCCTGTGTCAGAGGGGCCACAGCAGCTTAGCTGAAAAATCCTTCCAGTCCAGGTCATTCCTTTGGGAATGATCCACTGTGTTTTCTCTGTGCAGCCTCTCAGCCTGGATAATTGTTACGGCCATGGAATCCCAGAATGGTTTGGGTTGGAAGGGATCCTAAGGATCATCTCATTCCATCCCCTGCCCTGGGCAGGGACACCTCCCACTGTCCCAGGGTGCTCCCAGCCCCGTCCAACCTGGCCTTGGGCACTCCCAGGGATCCAGGGGATCCACAGCTGCTCTGGGCACCCTGTGCCAGGGCCTCCCCACCCTCCCAGGGAGGAATGCCTTCCCAAGATCCCATCTGAATCTCCTCTCTGTCAGTTTGAAGCCATTCCCCCTTTCCTGTCACTCCAGCTCCTGCTGAGAGCCGCAGTCCTGCTGCCCCGACTCCCTCAATCAGAGGTATTATTTCCGTGATTTTTATGTAGATATAAGAAAATCTTCAGTCAATGACTTTGATACAATCTATCTGGAGAGAAGTTTTCTCCTCCCTGTGTTAATGGTCAGTTTACACCAAATCCCACCAGATAACACAGGAAGCAGCACAAACATTTTCTCGCTGGGTTTCCGCCCCTAATTCCACACACAACGATTTTTGCACAAATGCACAGCCACGAATTCAGGAAATCTACACCCAAGAATGAAGCCCAGGAGTTTCTCCAAAGCACTGTCTGCTTTTCCACGGGTGTCTTTCCCTTGAGGAAAAGCCAGGAGGGAATCACGAGTGCCCTGTGAGCAGAAGACACTGCTGCTCTACCACTTCTGGAAAACACAACACAAACGTTTCAAACACTGCTGGTGTCACCTCCTCCCAGCAAGCTGGGTCTTCGATCTTTCTTACTCATCCCTTCCAAGCGATCCAGAGTAGCTGTGAAATGGAAATCATTTTGTTGGGGGCTTTGCAGTTGTTGCAAATTTCTCTGTTTGCTTTGTGCCTTAAATAAATGGTTCCTGTGTAATTATGCAGACTACCGCGGCTCATTAATTCAGTTCCATTTCGCCACCAAAAGCCGGAGACTGCAGCATTTTCAGAGCTGAACCAGAACTCTCTCCTCTCGTGACGGTGAGGAGCAGAATAAAATGTGACCCAGTTTGGTTCCCGTCATCCAGCTGGGGGTAACTGGTGATGCCCAACCACCAACTCGGAGGCGTTATCTGAGAAACTGTGCAGAATAAACTTTGATGTGCACATTAATGATGAAAGAGTCCCTGGAAACAGCTGAGATGTTCAGAAAAATTGCATTTATAGAGAATCTCTCTCATATGCTCCTTCAGAGTTCATTGCAGCTGAGGGGCACTGATTTGGCTCTGAATGAATCCCTTTTTCCTTTTGCATTAATTCTCTGATTAAGTTGTTTTCCCCAATTGCGAGTGGTGTTCATTATCTCAGGCCTCTGCACCTCCATTCATTAAAATAGAAACATTTTACATGGAGCTGCAGGTCACCACGTCAGCAAAGCAAAGAGCCTAAATCCCTGTTTTCCAGCACACTGGGAAGTGTGGGAACCACAGCCAAGCCTGATCCAGAGCTCATTATCAAGGCATCAAATCTGCTGTGGAATAAAAAGCAAATATTGCATTCTCCATTGCAGCACAGAGGACAAATGAAAATACAGACAAATGACTGGAAAAATTCCTAACTTTTGTACCAACTTTGACACCCAGAATTTCACCAGCATTCAGGGAGCAGAGTCTTTCTCCCTCCTGTCCTGTTTAATACAAGGAAAGCTTTGCAAGCTGTTCCTATTTGACATCAAACTCAGGAAATTCTTGAGATAATTCCTAACCACAAAGTTACTGCACGTTGCCACAGCAACAGGCGTCAGCTGAAACTTGGTGGGGATATTAAATAAATCTTGGCTTTGATAGAAAATGAAACACAATTTTATTTTATTAGATGTTTGCCATATCAAATATAATGGCAATAAAAGGAGTCAAGGAGTCCTAAGCAGCGACAGCAAATAAAAGCCAAGCTGATGTGATGTCCTGGGGCTGGTGTGACATCCTGGGGTGATGTGATGATATCGTGGGGCTGGTGTGACATCCTCGGGCTGGTGTGACATCCTGGGGTTGCTGTGACATCCTGGGGCTGGGGTGATGATATCCTGGGGTGATGTGATGATATCGTGGGGCTGGTGTGACATCCTCGGGCTGGTGTGACATCCTGGGGTTGCTGTGACATCCTGGGGCTGGGGTGATGATATCCTGGGGTGATGTGATGATATCGTGGGGCTGGTGTGACATCCTCGGGCTGGTGTGACATCCTGGGGTTGCTGTGACATCCTGGGGCTGGGGTGATGATATCCTGGGGTGATGTGATGATATCGTGGGGCTGGTGTGACATCCTCGGGCTGGTGTGACATCCTGGGGTTGCTGTGACATCCTGGGGCTGGGGTGATGATATCCTGGGGTGATGTGATGATATCGTGGGGCTGGTGTGACATCCTCGGGCTGGTGTGACATCCTGGGGTTGTAGTGACATCCTGGGGCTGGTGGGATGATATCCTGGGGCTGGGGTGCCATCCTGGGGCGGGTGTGACATCCGGGGGCTGATGTGACATCCTGGGCTGATGTCACCGAGCAGCACCAGACACTCACGTGTGTCACTTCCAGGGCACGAGGCTGAGTGCAAAGCACTGCTGGGGAGCAGGAAAAGCCGTGGGCAAAGCCTGAGTTTCATTTGAAATAAATTTGGCCACCACAGTGCAACATCACAGAGGTAAAATACTGGGGGTTCGGAACGTTGTTACATTCTGACAGCTCTGTGTCCAGTGCAAAGCTGACTATAAATTGTGCTTTGTGCCTTTTAGCTGCTTCTATTCAAGAAGTTAAAAAAAGAAGAGAAGAAACCCACAACCAACCACCTCACAAGCAGAATATCATAAATCCTCCTTCATCCCCGGGTACTTTGTACCTGCAATAATGAGGTGCCAGAGGAGTGACTGCAGAGGTAAAAATAGGTGCTATAATCTCCTTGACTATTAATAAATATTCCAATCTCCTCCATGGCTACATCCCATGGGAATGAACTGAGAGAAGGATAATCTGGGAGAGGATAACTCCAGAACTTCTGCAATCTCATAATAATATCCACAAGTTCTTGTACAGCCACGCTGTACCACTGACGTCCACAACTGGAGGGTGGAGACAACACAAAGAAAAACACCCTCAGCTACAGCTCTGCCAAATTAACACAGAAATGAATGAGTAAAATAAATTCTACAGTTGATTTTGCTACCACTTTTCTAAAATAAGACTGCAATAAAATGTGTAATTATGACCAAAACACTTCTACAGTGAAGTCTATTTTGTTCCTTTATTTAAAAACAGTAATTTTAAATATTTATATTTGTCTGCAAAGGTGCTGTTAGCAGCATTTTCTGCAAAGAGCACAGAGGAAAAGTCAACTACTCTAAATGCTATTCTGAATATTTCCAACTCATCCATTATTCTTCAAGATCTTAAATTACCACAATTACATCTCTTACATAGCACATACATGAAAAACACACGCAAACTTCTCCAATCCCTACAAGTAGAGACAAGTCCCAGGTTTAAAAACATTCCCAGAGGCTGTTTGAGATCCCTGACGTGTTCAGCACTGGTGCTGGGAGACATTTTCAGAAGCAAACTGAAGTTTGCTGGATGAACTTTTAACGGCAATATTAAAAACTGGGGGAGAGAGTCCTTTCCCAACAGAAATGAAACTGGAAGTTTTATTATTTTTCCCCCCAAGTGTTAATAAAACCCAGTCTTGGGTGTAGAGGTACCATCAGTCCTTGGCCATGTGTGTTGAGATTAATAACATTTTTCTGAGTTGATTTGTACCTAAAGGCAGTCAGGTCTTATCTTATAGATAACAATGTCCTCGTGTGCTATAGATTGTTGTTCAAAGGCCAGCCCTTCACAGGAGTTTGGGTTAATTCAGACTTATGTCCAGATGTCTAAGAGACAGCAGAAACTGCAACTCTGAATGTAATTTTAAAAAAACCAAAACAGCAAAAGCAGAGCATTGTAAGTCTGGTGTGCACAATTCTGTTTGTTACAGGTAAGGCAACAAAAGCTCCAGATTTGATCTGATGGACTTCTGTACCGTGCTTGGAGGGGTAGAACCTGACAGAAGGTAAAAACCCACTGAACGATGGTTTTGCTCACTTGTGCTGGGCTCCGTTGAGAAATCAAACAGGGAATTTTCCTCTCAGCTGAGGGAAAAGGCTGGGAGCAGTCCTGGCCAAGCCTGGGTTGCACCACTGGGCACGTCCTGTGTCTGCTGAGCCCCGTCCAGGGGTGCAGTGCCAGAGCAGAGCACAGGGTTATCCTGAGGCAATCCCGGGATGAATCCACGTCAAATCCTGCAGCATCCCCAGGGGTGGCCTTTGCTGGCAGAGCACCCCGGGCCACCTAATGACACCCCAGGCCCATGTCAGACCAAGCAGCTTTGGGGGGCAGGAGCAAACAAGAGATTTTTGTGAGTCTGCAGCAAATGGCTGATGTTCCACTCACGTTTATCAATTTTGACAATTTTTATGAGCCCTTTTACCAGCCGAAGTTCCCCTGAACTGTGAACCTGTTTGAGCTCTTGCTGAGGGAATCCTCCCTGCTCTGTGTTTGATGCTCTGTGTTCTGCGCAGCCCCATCAGCAGCCAACGTTTAATTACAAAATAATTTGGTTTTCTGCATGACTCATGCAATCTAAATAAAGATAAACTTGGTTGTAAATAATTTCTGTCAGGCCTTATTACACCTATAGACATTCATATTTTTTTCCCTCTCTCATGAATCAGACTATTAGAATAACATTAGATAAATTATCTGAACCACTGAGTCATGCAAACCAAACTGCTCAGTTCTGTTGTTCCTACAGAAAACATGCCTTTAATATCCAGAATTCAGAATCTTTTTGCTCTTCGAAGTGATTTTATTACCCCTAAATTATCAGTGTTTCGGCTACACCCCACTTCCTATAATTACTGAATAATGACCCACCACATTTGGACGATGGAGTGTAAAGGGATCCCAGATCTCTACGAAAGCAATGTAGATTAATAAAGGTTCCACTGGAGAAGGTTGTGCTGGAGATCACCATGTGGAAAACGTTTTTGTATCAGCTGACAAGACCCAGAATGACAAACACATGAAGTGCAGGAATTGCATCCCACCCACGGTTTAGAGGTTTCACCAGCCTTTGGAAAACTGCGGAGTGTCCCTGGCACCAAAATGAGCTGCGTTCACCAGCTGCAGTTCTGCTTCTTCACCTGGTTTAGTTGGTGCAGAGACAGTCACCAGCCAGGGGCGACTGTGACTTGCAAAGAAAAGCCAGTACTGACACGGTGTTTTAATCCAAAGGTGGAGCTGAATTCCATCGCGAAGACATCCTCGGCCCAGCACCACAAAAGCCCTCAGATTAAAGGAACAGCACTTCTGTGACACATTTCATCTTCCAGGTGCTTCACAAATGTCACTCCCTTGACAGTGCAGAGAATGCCAATAAACTGTTTGCATTCTGACAAGGTATTTAAAAATTTATATTGCCAAGCGCAACTAAATGATTCATGAGATGTAGAGGTGCAGAGATCAGGTTTTTGTTCATGGGCTTGTCTTACCTGAACAAGACAACTGTAAGACAAACATTATTAGAGATAACAGAATCCAATCCACCAAAAATAAGAAGTGCTTAGAACGTGGGGTGCTGAACAGAATAAATGCCAACTGAAAACAATTGTAAATATTCATGAGAGGAGAAAGGTTATTAAAAGGAAAAACTGGGATGCTGTCAAATAGTTTCAAGCAACTGATGTACCATCTGCAAATTAACTTCTGCAATGACAACTCAAGAATAAAAAAATGCTTCCTGCATGTTCTAATTTACACATATAAAAATACCAAATGATAGCCTGGCACGGTAGCTCTGCAAACTACAAAAATTCAGAGCCTCATCTGAAAAATTCTCTGGCATAATTACTTGCCTGACTTGCAAACACAGTTGTCCAAAGCATACAAGGAATTTGGACATCCCAGGCGCAAAAAGGCAAGATTTTTGAGGTGGACTGAACAAAGTATCCATGACACACATAAAACCCCGGAGAGAAAATGAGGGGGTGGTGCCACAAACCCAGAGCTGTGGCACTCACGAGAGCACTCCAGAGTCTTCCCTAAACACCAGCACTTCATACATGAACAATCCCACTCTCAGGATCACAGCACAGCAGGGATAATGCAGCTCTCCACACCTCGCCATGGCAGGAGGGCTGGAAATAGATGAGCTTTAAGGCCCTTTCCAAGCCAAACCATGCTACAACTCTTTTTCTTTTCCATAATGAAGCCATATCCATACTGTGACCTGCCTGGAAACACAATCATTTCAAATCCCCGCAGAGCTGGGCCGTGCTCAGCACAGCAGCCCTGGCACAGCAGAGAGTTTTAAACAAGCACCAGCCAGTGAAGGAGCCTCTGATCCCTGCAGCCAAAGCTCCCCTTCACTAAAACCAGCAGTGGCACTCCCAGCCTGCCATGGGCTTGCCAAAAATTGGGATTCTCGGTTCTGTGATGCCACCTGCTGGGTGATCCTCACTATGGGACAAAGTCCAGCAGTTTTCACCTGGAAAAAAACCCCTCTTTTACATTTCCTTTGGTTTGTAAAGACAAGTGCATTGCATGGTTGGGTAATACACCCAATTTAAGGCTGTAAGGAGTCAGCCAGCTAAGCCTCAACAGCTTCACTGCCTGATCATGCCCCATATCCCACACAGATTTATCAAACAGCCGTCACAGTGCCAAGCAAAAATCCCATTTCCATTGGTTTGATACTTAAACGTTTTCGTGAGTGGAAAACAAAACCCAGGAAACTACAACACACGCCTGGCTTTATTACTTTAATAAACAATGTAAATATTCCAATCTTGATGCTTTGCCAGTAGTGGGAAGCCAATAAACAAATAAATAACTGCAATAACCAAAATAAAAAAGTTCTTATTAAATATATGGAACCCAAGACACAAAATTAAAAAAAGAAAAAAAGAGAAAGTGATGAGGTTTTTTTTTCTCAAATGTAATTGCAGCAATGTTATCAAAACATTTAATAAACTAAGGAAACGTTGTGTGCTGTATTTAGAAAATATTTAACTGTCCTCAGCCTCAAGATTTATGTTATTTCCAAACTTTGCATAGAGCTGAACTTTGAGGTCAGATAACACCCTCTGGATTGACTCCACTCGGGATTCCAATGCTTCAATTTCTTCCTGTAAACTTCTCTGAAAAAAAGAGAAATAAAAATCAACCAATTATGCAAACCAAACTGAGCCAGGTCAGCAACACAGAACCAACAAAGAGGTGCCCCTTTTCCCAACTTATTCCCAAGTCAGGCTGCAGGATTTATTGCTGGGCCAAACAAAGGCTGCAGGGACTTTGGAGTGACTTAAATCCTAAATAAAATATCAACTTTAGACTGTAAAGGCGTCAAAGGATGACCAGATGATCCCAGTGCCCAGCACATGGCCAGGATAGTCCAGGAGCTCCCTTCACCCAGACAAACCTTTGCCTCCTCCAGCATCTCCTGCGTCTCCTCCTGGGAATGACTGATGAAGACATCTCCAATCTGGTAGGGAATCAGGAGGGAATCAGCATCGTCCAGCATCATGATGTCATCACAAGCATCTTCCAAATTCTGAAGCTGCTTCTATTTGCCAAGACACAAGAAAGATGCTCCCTTTGCACCAGGTCAAGTATTTCAATGGACACACTGCCACAGTTGGATAAGGAACTCAGGGAGTCTGGATTTTGGGAGAAAATCCCACCCACCACCAGGATATCTAATGGAACAGTTCCAGAGGTGGAATTTAGCATCAGGATTAAATTCAATCCAGCAGAAATTTCTCGACAACACTCATTACCTGTCATTAACAGAATAATTAACTGTCTAGAGAAGCAAAATACAGCCAATTTAGATTTCATTAATATCTGTTTTTACCATTCTCTATTTTAAAGCATCAGAAATCTCAAATTAAACCAAAATATTACTTAAACTTACAGTAACTCACTGCCCCTATTTTCTGTGTTACAGCTGAAAATTAATTCAGGCCAAGGAAGAGTAAATGATATCTGAAGCAAATATACCTTTTTCACTTCTATTTCTTCTTTCAGCTCTGTGATCCTGCTGGTATTTCTGGCGAACTTGTTAATTTTCTGTTGATCTTCAAAGGTGACATTGACATCTTCTGCAGCCTGCACGGGGGAGAGGTCAAAATGTTGCCTTCACATCTTACCTTAACCTGAGTCTCACTACAAATCACTCCTACAAACCTTCTGGAAAATAGTCTTACAGCCACTACATTCTGCTCATACACCCGATTTGTTTCAAATGGCGTCTTCAGAGCATCAGAAATACCCACATTTAGCTGGGTAACATCCAATTAAAACATTGGCCATCCATGGCATCCTAAAGCCAGAAGTTGTTTCCTTGGCAACACTGATGGCTGAACTGGACCCTCTGCTCCAAGTGCTCTTGGAGAGACTTTTTACAAGAGCATGTAGTGACAGACAGCGGGAATGGCTTCGCACTTACAGAAGGCAGGGTCAGATGAAATACTGGGAAAGAATTCTTCCCTGGGAGGGTGCTGAGGCCCTGGCACAGGGTGCCCAGAGAAGCTGTGGCTGCCCCTGGATCCCTGGAAGTGTCCAAGGCCGGGTTGGATGGGGCTTGGAGCACCCTGGGACAGTGGGAGGTGTCCCTGCCCATGGCAGGGGTGGAACTGGATGAGCTTTAAGGTCCCTTCCAACCGGCACCATTACATGATGATGATTCTACGATTAACCACCCTCTTAGAGAATAAATTTATCCTAATATCCACCCTGGCTCTCCCCTTGTTTACCACGAGCCGCACCAGCACAGACTGTTCCACGCCACCGACCCCGCAGGACCAGCGCTGCGGACAGCGCCCGATCCCAACGTCCCCAACGCCCGAGCAGCGACCGCGGCATCTTCGGCAGGGCCTGACCCGGCGCTGGCCCGACCCGCAGGGCCCGGGCAGGGACCAGCCGCGTCCCGGGGCTGCGGGGGCACGGGAGGCGCCTCAGGAGCTGCGATCTCCCCGGAGGAATCCTCGAGAGGGATCAGGCCCCACCGGCAGAGGCCGAAAGCCCCCCGGGCCCATCCCCGCACTCACCGCCTTCTTCATGGTGGCGGCCATGTCGCTCGGGCTGGACCATCCGCCCTCCGCGCAGAGGGGGAGCAGCGCGCAGGGGAAAAAAAGAAGGAAGACAAGGAAAACGGCCCAGCGGCGGCCACAGTGCGAGAATAGGGATTCTCCCTCTCCTCACTGCTCTCAGCGCCGCGGGATGTCCTGAGAGGCCTCGGGGCACGGAACGAAGCCGAAGCCCCCCCCGCGGTTCTTGGTACGGCCCGGTGTGAGCGGAGGCACGCGGCCCCGCCTGCTCGGGGAGCTGGGGCCGCCAGGGGGCGCCATATGACGGGAATGGGGTGGGACGGGACGGGACG
>WBMZ01003096.1:0-73028 GCA_013400975.1 Atrichornis clamosus | reverse complement strand
GTCCCTTCCAGTCCAACCCATTCCTTGATTTATGTGCAAATGTACCCCACGTACACTTGCACACCAGGAACAGGGAAGCTGATTCTATTATATTCCTTACGGATTATCTTGGTCCTAGTTTATCCATGTGTAGGGTCATTTTATAGGCTGCTACAAAAAGCCAAAGTTTTGTAATTTTATGCAATTCCTTCTTATAAACTCTGGTGCAAGGATTATACAATGAATTTTGAGGAATAAAAAACCAGATCATAGTCACCCTCTTGTAGCCATTGTAATGAATTAATAGATATCACTTTAGGCTACCTGGAGACTTGATAAAATATCTTCCTGTTCTGTGTGTATCCCAGCTAAACTGGGATACAAAACCCCCCACCAGGACACAGAAACCAATTGACCCCTTATAGAAATGGCCCCATCCACTCCACTTTTGCTGAGGGATGTTATCACCATATGGCAACACATCACAAGTGTTTTAAAACAACCTAGTTATTTCATAAACTAATTCTCTACAGAAATAAATTTAATAGAAATTGTGAAAAAAGCAAGTTTTTTTTTTCCCGCCCCAGGATTTTTTAATTAGAAGTTTGTTGTTTGTTTGTTTGTTTGTTTTTTAGGGAGGGGGTGTTTGGTTTTGTTTGTTTGTTGATGTTGGTTTGTTTCTTGGGTTTTTTTGATTGTTTGGGGTTTTTTGTTAGAGATTAGGGAGAAAAAACTGACATCCACGACATCCCTATTTTCCAGGCCATAATGTGAGGCAGGTGCTTGGCCAATACAAGGCAGAGGTTTATAGAAAAAACATCAGACCAAGAAGGAGGTAAAGAGAGATTCTGTCTCTTTGAACACGTGCTTTTTAACCACATTAAAATAATTTACCTGACCTCTGTGCACAAATCAGTTTCATTTCCAATTTTGTGGATAATAAAATGATAGAAACCCGCTTGTATTTTGCAAAAAAAATAAAGCCATGAAATACTCCTGACTGAGATGTTATAGCCATGACTTTTCTGAACATGTTTCTTTTTTTTTTTTTTTTAAGGGCATGCTATAACAAAGAGCTAAAAATTGTGCTAAAATTTTTATTGTGCTATAATGAAATATCAAAAAGTACATGTAGAAAAATGTTTTTTATATTTAGTAGGAGTGCCAGGAAGTGCCACAGTATCACCACAAATGTTAATAAAGCTCTGTGCCAGAATTTTTCTGACGTGATATTTTTCTGTGGGATATGTAAGTGATATTTTTTTTAAATTAGCAGTTGCAGTATCTCAAACTTCATCCCCATTACCAAGGCTGAGGAAAAAGACTTCACTTCAGGAAAAACTAACAAGTGCCTCAATTCCTTGTGCTTGAGATATAATTTGAATTTAACCTTCTACTCAGGATAAAGCAAATTGAGCTATCCCTGAAATGCACTCAGACACCACAGGAAAGGAAGATTATTTCGGAGCAAATGCTAAGACATAAGTGTAGAGAAGGTAAAGGAAGTTAGGACACGGAAAGCTAATTAGTTTCCTTCAATCCAACCCCCAAATGAGCCCTTCAGCTCTGCAGATTGACTGATGAGTTATGTCCCTTGGAAAAAGGGATCTGAAACTGCCCAGGAAGAACCGGAGGAGCTGGAGTGTGTTAACAGGCTCTGCAGCATCCTGCCTGAGAGAGGAGGGGAGCTGTGCGTTTCCAGCGCTTCGGGATAATCACATCCCTGTGCTGGGGTGTCCTGTCCCAGCGGTTCCCAGCTGTACCCTGAGCACAGGGGGTGTTTGACCCGGGGTTCTCCTCACGTGGAGACCCCATCAGAGGGTCCCTCTGAACAGGTGAACGCTGCCAGCAATCAATACACGGCAAAAAAGCACCAGAGGCACTGGAAAAGTGGAGAGTTGCCAAGCTGTGTGTCCAGAAGCACGGCAGGGAACACAATTAGACATTGGCAACTGTCCTTCGTGGAAGTTTATTTATTTATTTATTTATTTATTTATTTTTAAAATACAACTTATCAGTGGTAGGAGTAGCAAAAATGAAAGCCAAAATATCCAGAGGTTTACACAGATGTATAAAGACAATAACATTCCACTGTAGGTGCTACCCTCAATCCACTGCAGGAACAGCTTTTTCAAAGGATTTTGACAGCAGTTATGAATTAATTTAGTTTTTCCTCCAAATGCAGGCAGAGCACTGGGATGTTCATCGATGAAAGATGATGCTCCCTGATTATTCTTGTCCTTGACAGGACATACTTTTGGCTCTTTAGTAAGACTTGTGTGGGGTTTTTTTCCCTCTTCTTTGTATGGTGACCCCCAGAGGTGACACCCCCATCACCGATGGCCGTGGCCTTGGCCAGGTCCCCCTTGGAGCCAGCTGGGATTGGCTCTGCTGGACAGGGGGGAGGAAACTTCTGGCAGTGTCTCACGGAAGCCACCCCTGCAGCCCCCACACCACCACAACCTTCCCCAGCAACCCAAAGCAATCAAAATAAAGAAAAATTTGGAAGGAAGGAAAAGCCTCTGAGAGGATGTTAATATCATCTCCATCAAATATTTATTTATAAATGAGTAGCATACATTGTTAATTTGCTAATTGGTGTCAGTGGAGAAGCTCAGGTGCTTCCATGCTGTGCTTTTTGTGTCCTTTTCAGAACCTGTTTTTTACCTTTACCCCTGGGGAACCTCTTTGAGCATTCGTGTCTTCCTAACTTCTGTTTAGTAAGAGGGGCATTCAACAAATGCTCAAGACAGTTTCAGTGTCATTTAACTAAAATGTCTTTATTCAGTCTTTAGTTTTGGCAGCAGCATTATCAAGGTGCTCAGTTGTCCCTGAATATTCACTTGTAATATGCTATATGCAAAGAAAATATATTTGTAGATTCATCAGTTCTGATGTAATAGACAAATTAGAATATCAACATTCTATTGCCAATAAAATCAGTTATAAAAAGCCAAATATTTAAATGCTGTACATATTTTCCTTTATTAAATATTTGAGAAAGAACATGTATTTACTTTTGAGCTATTTTGTTTTGCAATGCCAAGTGATAGGTCCATGTGAAGATTTCCAAGGACAAGGAGAGTGTAAATGTTGCAATAGATCTGTTTCTGGGCAGTTTTTCAAACAGATTTTTTTTTTTTCACCAATAATATATTTTTTTCTTAGTCTGAAGTTTTAGTGCTTCTGCTAATCTGTCTCTTTTTGATTTGAAAAACTCTTATGTGGTATTTCCGTGAGAATCAGACATTAGGGATTGGCAGCTCATTCCAGAGCATTAGGACAGCATCCTTATTTAGGACAGCATTTAGTATGAAAAGTTAGTCTATTTTCAAGGCAGAAGTCAAGTGTGTTTAACTTGAAGCACGAAGTGAAGCATAAATGATTCTGAAGAGAATTCAGTATCTGGCAACAGAGGAATTGGGCCACTAAGAGGTATCCAAGTAAATCACATTTTGAGACTGATTTAAGAAGAATCTATTAAAAATCCCAAAAATCCTAATGAACGAAACAATCAAACACACAGAAAATTTTAAAAAGAAAAAAAAGACAGGAAAATAAAGGAAAAAATACCCCAAATCCACACAAAAAAATCCAAACAACCTCCCCCTTCCAAACAACAAAAGGGTCCCAAAATGAAGAGGGTTTAAAAAACATCTTCTGCAAATGGAGCACATTAAGAAGTTACAAGTTTTGCTCACCACAGTTTGAAAGCTGGGAATTAGGAGGGCTCTGATGGAATTATTTCCAGGAAGCAGTTAATAAGAAATTAAATATTTCAGACACATGCAGTCTGTGAGAGAGCTGCTGGGTCTTTGGGCCGAGCAAAGAGTGAAGGGAGCACTTAAGGTGAATAAGGTTTCTGCTGAGAAGCTAAGTGACTTGTAACTCCTTTCAAAAAATGTAAATTAAAATGTCACAGGAGGCACTTGAAAAACATTTAGCAGGAATAGAAGAGGTCCAGAGAAGGGTGACAATATAATTAGAGACCTCGGATGGCTTTGAAAGAGGGTAGATTTGGAATTATTAGAACCCTCTTTGTGGAGCAGAGAGCACGGAAATAGGACATAAGAAGCAAGAAAATAATGAATTAAACAAACACATTTATTGCTTTTAAATCTGAATATGTACTTTTTCCTCAAAACATAAAAACAGTCTGGGGAACTCTGCCATAAGCTGTAGAATATTGGATGTTTTCTATTTTGGGTGTATAGGTCTTAAGATGCAATAGATAAAGACTTGCAGAAATTTCAGTGTCTCAAACATAGCAAGATAAAAATGAAACTTATATTTATAAAGTGCCTTATTTTATTACAGAATTTACAGAAGTTTCCCTGAAGTGCATACAAATACCTTAGACAGAGGAACAGATTAGAAGCAATATCCTGACTAATGTGCAGGTTCCATATGGGAATCCAGAATTCAGCGTGCAAGGGCCTGGCAATTCTGCTCCAGTTCAAACAATCACTTTAAGAATGCATTTGTGTAGTTTGCTAATATGTTTCTATAAACTGGCTTTCAATATTTTATTATGTATTTCTCTTTGCCTATAACGCAGTTCTACACCAAAAATCAGAATGGAATTCATGCTTTCCCCTTACTCTGTATGTGTGAGCTCTATTGCATATGAACTGATGCATAGACATTATTGTAAAAGAACACAGCACCTGCATGACTGAGTTTTTAGCATCCTTCTCTTGTTGCATTTTTGGTTTGTGGCCAAGTTTCATTAACTCATTTTGCATTCCATTAAAGTCTAAACTCTAAAGGCTAATGCTTTCCCCTCCCATGCAGTACTAGTTAAACTGGATGCAGAAATGACTACATTTAATGACTTGGGTGAAAATTCACTCCTTGGGAACTTAGAGGAATGTGGACTGCAGTGCACAGGAATGGTGTGACTCAGGTGCAGGGCAGGAAATGGAACCACCTTCCTGGTTTTGCCTTCTTTGCAAGTAATAAAACTATTGTTGTGAATTTACCATGTGGAAATCAAAATATCTTGGTTAGAATTTGTTCTTAAATAGGGCTTTTACCAGTCTGCTTTGAGGTCTATCCACATTTCAGTGTCCTGCTGCAAACACGTGCTGAAGGTGCAATTGAACTATTTAGGGAATCACAGACTGGGTTGGACTGGAAGGGACCTTAAAGCCCATCCCATCCCACCCCTGCCATGGGCAGGGACACCTCCCACTATCCCAGGGTGCTCCAAGCCCCATCCAACCTGGCCTTGGACACTTCCAGGGATCCAGGGGCAGCCACAGCTTCTCTGGGCACCCTGTGCCAGGGCCTCCCCACCCTCACAGGGAACAATCTTCCCCATATCCCATCTATCCCTGCCCTCTGGCAGTGGGAAGCCATTCCCTGTGTCCTGTCCCTCCAGTTCCTGCAGCCCCTTCAGATCCTGGAAGGGGCTCTGAGATCTCCACACAACCTTCTCCTCTCCAGGCTGAACAACCCCAGCTCTCCCAGCCTCCATTTTCCTCGCAGCAAATTAAATGCTGTCTACATCCATTTTGCTTCCTGAATTTAAGTTTTAGGGGAAAAAATACACACAAAATAAAAGTAAGAAAGGAATATTGGAATGTCTAATGAGGTGGTTTGTTTAACGAGTTAAGTACTGTCCATCTCTGCATTTTAATACAGATAATTAACTTCAAATAATTTAAATCCTCTTCAGTTCTGCATCCTATGGAGAGACAGATTAACTGAAACCTTATTTGTTTCTGAGTATTGGTTTTTTTACTTTCTGCATGTTATTTACAGGAGTTATTGTGTTAAGATTGATCACAGGATTGTTTTGTGAGGTAAATTTGCAAACACGGCTGTGAGTTTAGTCCTGGACTGGTGACATGGATCACTTAGTTCTTGTAGGGAGAGAGATACTTCAGCATAAACCCTTCAGACATGTGCTTAGGCAAGCACAATATTATTAACAGCTTACCCAGCCAAACAGAATTGGTTAAAACATGGAAAATATGTTTTAAGATGAAAACAGAAAAAGCCAGTTAAAGTGGCAGTTAAAGCTGACATGTTATGTCTCATTGTCATGGAAAGGGTGAAGTCCCTTGGATGACTTTGGTTCTAAACGTAGCTCTAAAAGTGTTCAGGGTCAGGGCCACAGAATGGTTTTTTCCTTGGAATAAACTAAAATAGAAAAAATTATGTAGAAGTCTATTTTTTTAGTACCAAAGGCATTCTATTTCTTCAAAGATATGATGTAGGAGTTATTGATATAAATAATAATGTTAAAACAGTCAATTGTTACACACCAGAGATAGGGAACAGAGACATTTATAGCTTGGTTGGGGTTTTGTTTGGGTTTGGTTTTGGTTTTTATTCTATTTGGAATAAAATCAGACTTGAACCTAAAGCCTTGTGGCTTCTGTTATGCTGAGAGCTTTTAATCTAACATCTTTATTTTGGCTGCTGTGTGCACTTTGTACAGCTGGCTGAGGATTTAGGCAGGGGATTCCATTTGTGTAGATCAGCAGTTCCATACAAAAGCCATCAATTTTTCCATCAGATGTTTCTGCCAAACTTTGTGCTCAGTGGCCACTCTCCATGTTCTGTTTCAGATGTAGTGCTAACTCTAGCAGAGTATAAAAAACTTCTGAAGACAATGAGAAATGTACCCCTTTATTTCCCTAAGGTATGTGCTATATATAGCTTCAGCTAAAACTAGTTTTATAAGGAGAGATGAACAAAGAGTTAATCTTCAAATGCAACGATTTCTTTTTGGTTCAATTATTTTTCTAAGAATTGATTTCCTGCCTTTTGGTGGGTGCCTTCCATATATTTATATATTGGGGCCATTGTGCTTTTAATGGAATAACTCATGAAAGGAAAAGGCAGCATCAGGTCCAGTGTGTATAAATGACCTCTTTGCTGAAACACCTCCTGGATTAGCAATTCTGCATCCCTTGCTTTAGAAGCCAAAACTTGCAGTATGAAGTGATGCCCTTAGATTGCTAGAGCTTTTCAGAAACTCAGTTTGAGCCCCCAGTCTAGAAAATGTCCCCTTTTACGTGCACATTTACCCCAAAACATTGTCCCATTCTGATGCTTGGGTGTAAGCAGTGAGTGCACACGGTGTGGGACACAGCTGGCCAGTCAGTGCACACTGAGTTAATTAGCTGTGCACTACATTAGTGCTTGTACCCTTGACATGCCCAGTGTATCCAAGCATTCCTCACGTGATCTTTACTGATCTTTCCCTGCTCTGTTCCTTTGAAATCCCACTTTTCCCTATAACTTCCTGGGCGATAAAGGCAAGGCCAAAATTCCGAAACATATCCAGTTTTCTGGCAGGATCCCAGTTCTGGCATGGGTGGAAGACTCTAAGATCTGCTTCCCAATTAGTTTAACACCAGCACTGTCCACCCTGCACTGCACCTGCCCCCTGGTCTTCCATGCTCAGGGGCAGGGACGTGGCTGAAAATGGAAGTGACATTATAAATTTACCGTGTACTAAATTGTGTCCTTTTTTGTGCAACAGGATTTCGTCTCTTTCTTTTCCAAAATATTCAGATGAGTACCTTCACTTTTTCTTTTTCCCCACCAGAGCTTTAATAAGTTATGAAGAGCAAACAAACCTACCAAGCTGCAAAAATACCATGGCTTACCTTTCATCAGACAGAAGAGAAAACACACCTTTTTAAGCGTATAGGTGATGTACTTGATAAATTGTGGCATTTTAGACATGCGAGGCAGGAGGGACAGTCCATCTCTGGAAAATGTGTGCGTTTCCCTCAGCTCATGGACTAAGGTGAGTTCTTGACCTTCCTGGTCCATGTAAATACGTCGTGCTCACCCAGAGTTTGCTTTAGGACAACCAGTAATGGCTTGCTCTGGACTCACATCTTCTACAAAGAAGAGCTTGCAGCTGTTTTAGGGACCTCATGAAGCATTCAAGCTGTGGAGAGGCCTCTACGTAACCTGACAAAAGAATATTTTTGTACATCAGGCCTTTATGTGAGCATTTCTCCCTTTAAATTGTTCCACTTACTGCTCAATACTGTTTCAATATCCATATTTCCTCAGGATTATTTCATACCTCTTTCATGAAACAGTTGTAACCTAATAGAAGTAGTGCTACAGTTTTGGTTTAGACTTTTCAGACTTCTCACTTCAGAGTTTTGTATCTCCATTTCGATATCACTACATTGCTTGATCATCTCCTGAACTGCACGAGTAGCTCCAACAGCACAGAAATAGAGCCCTCCTTGGTGACCGGGGGACAAATATCCCATCATTTGCTCTGTAGCTGAACTGTTCCCTCATATTCCAAGTATAAATGTCACATATAAAGGTATGAACTTATTTTCCTGTCACTAACATCCTTGAGACAGCCTAACTCTATTTGGTGACATATTTTTTCTAAATTAAGTGTGACTCCTCCATGATTCTCCATGTTTCACACCACATTAAACTAGTAAAATAATCTTTAAACACAATGCTGTTGTGCATAAAAGGCTATCTCTGAAATATAATCAATGTTCTTCTTTATCATGGGTGGGAAATTTTGAATGTCCTCAAATTTTTAATGCTTTCATAAATCTAAAATATCTTACAAAACAGCTTTATTTCTATAAGATCCTGTAATTAGCCTCAAGCTAGAAAACCGCCATTTTGCAGAATATTGTATGAAGCAAATGAAATAAAATAGGTGTAGGCAAATTCAGCTTTAGGGACCATTTCTAACATGTACAAAATTGCAGCTCATAGGTGCCCTTAGATCTGAGAATTTCAGTATCACATTTGGTTCATGACTGACCTTAACTCAACTGTTAATGATTAGAGATGTATTTTTTTTTTCTTTTTCTGTTCATATAAAAGGTGAGCTCAGCCAGTTTGCCTTCCAGGTCATCTCCTCTTCCTTTTGTTCTGGCTAAATCCACTTACTAATTCCTCTTAACTAAACTGTTACATTTTCCAAACCACTGCCAGTCCTTACTTGTTTCTTTGTCCCGTGTCCTTCGTACATTTTTAATCACACCTAATGTGCCAAGAAGGTTCCTGCTCTTAAACTCCACTTACAGAGCTCTCTACTTCCTTGGATTGGAGAGTACAGCTGGGAGTGGCACAGGGATGGGGGCGGTTTTCTGCCCTCTTCCTGCCCTGGCTCCGAGTCCCTGAAATAATTGTTGGCACTGGGTTCACTGAATAAGGAATTCTTGTGATAGTCCCACTTTCTGTGTCCCAGTGCCCTCACAGTCTGAGGCAAAAAAACCTGAGGTGGAAGGGATGGAGCTGAGCAATGCCAATAATATGGAATGTGTTTTCTTCCTCTTGTGGCTGCTTTGCCTGATTTAGGGACTTCCAGAGGAGGGTCTTGGGGGCAGATATCTCATTTTTTCTTACTGGACAGAACACATATAGAGATATTCAAATCAAGACTCTCCTTGGTCTGGAGTTCTCAGCAGTGCTGATGAACAGAGACACAAAGGGGAATGATCAGACAGTACTCCAGGAAATATTTCAAGCTCTCAAAATTAATATATATCCTTGAAGGGGCCCAAACAGCAATTTTTCTTACAACTATTTCCTGAGAAATGAAAATTGAAAGACTCCTCATGAACGAGTTTTTCTTCAAACACCCTGGAATTCTAAGTGCTTTGTGATTTATTTGAAAGCAGCTTCTTTTATATATCACTTATGGATTTGTACTTCATAATTTGGCAGGGCTAGTGAAAGAATACTTCTTTCTATCAGGTTGGAATCTGACTATGTTTCTTTTCTCTGTGTATTTGCTCTCCTACTATTTTGTGAGTTCCTGATAAATCAAATAAGAGGGCAGAACAGATGCTGCCTAGTCAAAATAGTTTTTCTGCCTTGCAGTTTTGAGAATCTCCTTTAAGATTTGTAATTAGTATTTATCCAGATAATTGGGTCAGGATAATGTCTGGCATTGTTTTACACCTCAATACTTTACATGAGCAACTATTTGACTAAGAAAGGCATGAAGACCATGTTAACTTGCTTTTCTAGTTCGGGTTTGGATTTTTTACCTGTCTCGGTGGTCTCTCAGAACCCCCTGACATTACTTCAGCACTAGATACTTTTTGCATGTTACTTATTTTCTTGCCAAGCTTCTTTTTTTTTGTTATTTTACTACTTGATTTTTCTTTTATTTAAATCTCTGCTACTTTTACTTGATAGGATTTTATTGCAGGTTTTCTACACCACTGTAATTTTAGAGGTCAAGGTAGCTTTGTTTCTTCTTCACACTATACTTTTGTTCGCCCAATTTCATATTAATGGAGTCTTTATTTGTAAGAACATTTAGTTTTATTTAATCTGGTGCATAAGACATTCTTGTGAGCACCAATTATTACAAGATCAGACCTTCCTACTAAACATTCTGCCTTCCTTAATACCACATGAGAATAAAGGAGACAGCAAAGGTGGTACTTCCAGGGAGCTCAAAGGGAATGTGGCAGGACCTGAATTACCTGATCATTTCCAGTTTAGGTAAACCAATCTATTCCCTGGAAGTCCCAGCATATCCAGTCTGCCTCCCCTTTATTGCTGCATTTATCTCAAAAACTAGCAGGGATTCCTGGACACAACCCAGGCTAAAGAAGCCACTTTGCTGTGAGTTCTCCTGAGCTCCTTGTCTCTGCTTTCACTCGAGTGTCACCTCAATTACCAGGCAGTGTTCAAGCACTTTTGAGGTTGTCATCACTCTGATCTTCTTTGAAGCATCCCAGACATGGACTGTGCACCAGGCTGTGTCCTTGCTCTTTAAATGCAGTACAAAATAAAAATGTAAGAGCCAAAGAATGAGAGGAGGATTACATGTTTTGTTTGGGAGATGGCAAACTCAGCATAGCAGCAACCTTCCTGAGGACACTGCAGTCATTAAGGCAGCAACTAAAAATAGCTTTTTAAAAGACCCAAGCTTTTCACAGGGATGGGAGGGATGCCTGTTTTCAAAGGAAGAAAATCCCACTGTGCTGAATTAATTTCTCACTCACGCTGAGAGTGGCAGATCTGCACAAGGTAAGCGGGAGAAGAAACAACGTGTTTGAAAACTGCATTGTGGTGTGGAGCCTGAAATTGGTTCATGCAACAGCACAGGATACTCCCAAATGTACTCAGGGTGAGAGGCTACCAAGGGCTCTAATGGATTGTGGCTGGAAGCACTCCAGGGAGAGCAAGAACCAGAAGCCAGCTGAGGCACCCACTGAGCTGCACCGTGTCCAGGTTCTGCAGTCCTGGAGTAAGCTGACAGTACCTCCAGAATTGAAGCTTTTGGAAAATTTGACAGCTGTTCTCCTAATTCCTTTATCGAGGAGGAGTTAAAAGCCCTTCTTGAGGAAAATTGTAATTAATAGTCCCTTGACATCCAAAGGCATGGGTAGGATTTAGGATTTGCAGTCAGACAGAATGTGTGGCACCAGTTTTTCTACACTGAAATAGGGCAAAGTCAAATACCTATCAGTTCTTTATTTAACTGTATCACCTTATGAATGCTCCATATACATAGCCTTAGTCTCAGCTAAAGAGGGAGGATGGCTCTGTTGGGCACTACAGTTTTATTGCTAAAAATGATGAAATAAGAGCAACATGACTGTGTCCTCGTAACTGGTAGGCAAACTTGGGAAAAAGAGATGAAAATCAGAATGAACTAATGGAAAAAAGCTTAGATTTTTATTTAGCTTTTGCTTTTAATATTTCTGGGTAGAATTTTAATTATACAGAAGAGAGAGAAAAGCCATTAAATTAATCAAGGAGACATAAATTAATCAGCAAATATAAGTTTACTAAATCAACTAATTATTCTAAAAATATAAGTTATGTGGTAAACACTGTTAAATGAACAGATATTTCAGTTTTAATTGCAGTGCAGTTATTTCAGCACCTAGCACACCACTAATTTGGGGACATGAATAACCTCAACACAACAAAGTACGTTGCCATATTCTTCAGCTGCTCCAGTTTCCACAGAGTCTGTGTTTTCCAGTCAAAGGAATGACCTTGTTGCCAGGGGAATTCATGGGACATGGAGAAAACGGTGAGAGCCGTAGATAATTTACTCTGATTCTCAGCCTGCTCAAATCAAAGGAGATTTTCCTCTTTACTTCAGTGAACTTAGGACCCGCTAGGATTTTAAGAATCCTACTGATATTTTTCAGTGTATGTGATGTTTTTCAGTCTTATTTTCCATGAGAAGGCATTTCTGAACTTGAGCTCTCTGTAGCTGCAGCTGTGTGATTCCATGAGACTGATGAGTCATGAAGATCTGAGAGGCAGTATTTTAATAAAAATCAGATGCTTTCTTTAACAGAATGCACATTGAAGCCTTAATATCTACAGACATGCAAAGAAAAAATATCCTCCCAAGGAATGAAAAAACCAATATCCCTTAAAGTTAATTTAGGATTATGCTTTTTATGAAAGAGAAAAGGGAAAAAAATCCGTGACAGCAAGAGCTCTAGAATTACTTTGATTCTAGTTAAATATATATGATGTAGTTCTCTGGAGATGCCACTAAGCTGAGACAGATTCCCGTGTTTGGCACTGGGGGAGCAGAGGCACCGAGCTGGGGAAGGGCGTCAGTGCAGGCAGATTATGGGATGTGACTGCAGCAGGGGCTGGGCTCCGGGGTGCCACAGACACAGCTCTGCTGGGAAGGGCTCCGTGCTCACAGCTGAGCCTGCAGCTCTCCCAAGAGTTTGTGATCAGATGAACGTCTTCATTTTAGCATTCTTTAAAGAAGTGGAGAGCAGGGAGAAGTTGTGGGGAGTTGATTCAATTGACAAACAGGTACAGGAAAAGAAATGACTCTTCCTGACAGGCCTCTGCCCTGACTCCTCTAGTTTTTATAACCCCTATTGCACATTCCTTAAACCTCTTCTAGATCGAGATCTTCAGTACAGCTTATCTTGGCTCTCCAGTCAATGAACTGTGGTCTTCTCTCATCACTCATTAATTAAACCAAATGGCTTGAACATTAAAAATATATCCAAGTACAGTTTACTTCAGTTAGAATTATCTAAACCAGCAACATCTCAGGACTAGAATTATGTTAAGGTTGATGTTTGTTTAGTATTTTGCTGCATGGAGGAAATGGTATTGCCTACAGTGTAAGTCGTTGTGAACAGTCAGAAAACAGGACTCTAAACTCACAGTATATATTCTTGGAGACATAAAAGGAGGGAAAAAAACCCCTTAATTTTTATTTCTGACAAAATGTATCTCTAGTCCAGTTTAAGTTATTCTAATTTACCACTGAGGAGACACAGAGTCAGTAATTCCATGTAATAATGCATACCTGTTCTTCGTGCTTAAGAGGTTTCCTCTTGTCAGCCACTTTAACTTCATTTGGTGAATAAAAGATTCCTTAACATACAAAAGTTGAGAGTGTGCTTCTAATTCCGGTGGTAAAAGTAGTGTGCTTGTCTGAAATATGAGTCTTAGCTTTGCATTTATTTAACAGCCAAAGATTTGCATTAGGAAGTAGTGCAGTTGGGATGTTTTGCTCCATATCCTCACCTGCTCTTGGTTAATTGTCTGGATGAGTGAGAGTTTGGCCAATGCTCTGAGGCACAGGGTGGGATTGCTGGGGTGTCTGTGCAGGGCCAGGAGCTGGCCTGGATGCCCCCTGTGGGTCCCTTCCAGCTCAGGATATTCTAAGAGCATTTTGCTAAGACCCAAGGAGGATGCAGCTTTTCAATTCTGGCAGCAGCATCCTGAGAATGAGGTCACTGAGCTCCTCTAAAGGATTCTTAGACAACATAAGATCATACAACAATGGTTTGTTTATTGAGCAATAGTGAACCTAATCCAAGCAATCCTTGGATAGAAGCACAAGAGAAGCAGTATTTGGATCAGGAGCTCTAAATGTTAGATGTAAAACTTGTCTTCAAAAAGCGTATTTTGATAGCATGAAAAAGAAGGAAAAGAAAGTGGGTGGGGGTTGTGTGTGCACAGGGATACAGTATTTTCAGATGAGATAATTATTTTCTTTTTTCTTTCTTGCAGTTAACTTTTTGCCTGAAATCATATTTAAGCAGGAGTTCTGCCCACATGGTGAAAAATAGCAGGTTGTTCAACACACACAGCAACTTTGCCTTAATGAAAACAAACGTTACCAGAAATAGGGAAATCTCTCGACTGCAGCAAATGTGCTCCTTCCTAATCAGTTTCCCTTGTCTATAAAATACACCCACATATTAGAGAAAGTTCATGAAGTCAGAGCTGGAAGACATCAATAATAATGCGTTTGAGCTGCAGAACTCACTGCAGAGTGTGCTGTGCACAGCTTCAGTTGTTATCTGAGACCATTAAGGCCAGTCATAATCTGTGCTGATGCCAGAGCAATCAGACAACTGCATTTCACCAGGGCCACTCGTGAAATCTGTCATATTACCCAGCTGCTGCAAAGAAGCCTCAGGTTTTCCCCCTGCAGAACAAACTCTTGATGTGCAGGGCTTTTATTGGCAAGTAAGGTGTTTTTTATTCTCTTGATCCTCCGGGATGGTTCATAACACATAATAATGGCAATGGATGCAATGGTCAGAGTGTAAATGGATTGTTATTAAACAACCACCTAAATTGCTTGCGGGATGAAACCAAAGCACACTGGCCTCTAGGGATATTCTCTTCACAGTACCTGTATGCTGTTTCCATTTGCAGTTCTTTGAGACAGCACCAGAGGTAAGTGCCCATGGGCTACTCAGATAAAAGCTAATAATAATAATGATAAAATGTACAATAAGCAGTATGTAAGCTACAAATGGCACAGTACTTTAGCTTTTGTACTTTGATTCTGGAAGGTGGCTTTTCCCACTCTAATCTACTTGGAGTTGATATCAACATGGCTTCTGCAAGTTAGGGGCAGAAATATCCATTTAAAATCAAAGATATATACTTTGCTTACACATATTTCAGTGATGACAAGCGGGTTTAAGATGGAAATTCATGTCAGATGCCCACCAAAGAGTTAAGTCTTTCTGGATATTATGAAATTAAACCATCTGCTGTGCTGAGAAGTCCATGCAAGATCCTTTGCTGTGTAAAGCCAGCATCTGTTGGAAGCATGCTGAATGTTTATAGTGAGATCCAGGGGTTAAGGGGAACAGTAGCTGCTCTTTCAGCCCTTAGATATATAACATTTGCTAAGATACCATATGGATTAGGGAGTGGAGAAGGGTCTCTCTCCTACATACTTGCCTGGGCTTTGGAACAGAGAGAAGTAAATTCCACTCATAGTGAAAGGATTGAATAAATCCAGCCTTGATGAATCCTTGCCTAAAATAAGGCCTAAGTCTGGTCACTCAAATCATCCTTCCTAATGTTCATTACTTCTTATCCTCCATGTTAGGAAAGGTCATTTGTCTCCTGTGGCACTGCCTTTGCCTTTCCTTCCCCCTCCTGTCTGGAGCCATGCTGTTCCCTCCCTCCTTCCTCCCTGTTTGTTGTACCCGGGGAGTGGGATCTGTGGGAGAGGCACCATCTGGAAGTGCCAGAGGGTTGTTTTTCCCTCCCTAGCACGTCTCGCTGCAGCTTCTGCCACTTGATGTTTCCAGATGACAAGTGCCTTCCAAACTGATCCCTTCTGTTCCCAAGGCATAAGTAAAGGGGAAATCCTTCCCAAGTCCTACACATGCTCCAGCACTTCCTTCTGACAGTGATTTTGGGAAGCAGAACAGCTCCATACTCAGGAACTCTGGCTCCTACTTGAGTGGCTGATGAAAGGAGATCCCATTATGTTCAGCTTTTGGTGTGAAATGGATATCCTACTGTCCTTGTCTGGGGAAAGAGGAGAAAAAGAGCAGTCGGATCCCTTTATGAAATCAGTTTCTTGGAGCTCTAAATGGAGGAAACAAAACCCTCCATTTTTATTTCTGACCAAAAAAAAATATCTCTAGTCCAGTGATGATTATTTGTAATCAGTTCTGTATTGCTTTTGCATTTTCTGAGGAAAAAGTCAGTTGAACTTACCACTAACAAGGACTGATCACTTGGGGTTTTTTTCTGCTTATATTAAATGTGGATCCAGTCTGTTTTGCAGGGAACTGGCAGATGGAATTGACCTTGTTCTGGGCATTACTCAATGACCCTTTGGTAATCAGTAATAAAAAAGGGACAAATTATTCTCATTCCTGTCTATCTAAAGTTTGTCCAAATATGAGAAGCTTCCTTGAGAAAGCACTGCATGATCATGATCTACATTAAGAGTTATGAGAATATGGATGAGGGAGAGAATGGAAAAGACCTTATTAAAATTCTCCATCACGGTGGAATGTTATGCCCAGTTGCTTTTATGAAAACAGCATAATCAGGGCACACATCTGAGTAAATAGTGACTGTGAAGACAGGGAGTCTTCATTGTGGTGTATTAATTCCCAAGCTTAGTATAAATTAAATGTTTATTTTAATTTATTGATTAATATTTTAATATCAAATATAAATATCTCTATTTCAAACATAAGGGGAAAGTAACACTGCAGGATGATAGAGCTGGATCAACTTTTTAGTTCAGGTATTGGTGGGTTTTTTCAGCGTTGTGAATAATTAATTTTTTTGAGATTAGAAAACTAGTGAGACAACCCTTGCCCTCGTTTTCCATACGGCATATTAAAAAATTCTTTTGAGGACATTTGGTTGGCTAATGTGGCTTCCAGCTAAATGTTGGCACAATGCAAGGTCAGCAGAGAGTCATAAATCATAAATCAGCAGTAACAGTAGGTATGTGAGCGAAAAGGTTGTTACTTGACTCCATTTTAATGTATTTTTAAATACAGAAAGATGGTCTCTTTATTTGCTTTTAGTCCCCTAAATGTTTATTAGTCTTTCTTTTTCTCCTGAGCAAAGAGGAATTGAATAATTTGCACAGAGGTTTCAGAGGGAGCAGCCACAATAACCTCAGAATGGGGGTTCACCTGGTATTTCAAATACAGCATTGTACAAGTTGATATCTTTAGTATTTAGTGCAGTGTTAATGTATTGAAGAAACAAATAATGATCATGGAAAATGGTTAATTTGGGGTGAAATAGGACCTTGGTAAGAGGCTTGTATCAGTACAATTATTTCAGACAGTTCAGTGTATTTTAAATCCAAAACTAAAAATGGAATAAATAAGAACGTCATTCTAATTAAGGTGGTTATTAACTTGTAAAACTGAACATGAGAAGTTCACTTCAGGAGATATTCTGGCATGTTTAATTGCAACCTCGTTAAATTTCCTTAAAGTCCTAATTAACTTGAATTAAATGAAACTTGGATGTTTTTGAAGAAACACAAAGCTTAAATCAATGCAAGCACATATTCAAACAATTTAGAATTTGGGGGTTAAATGAATGTATAACATAGCCAAGGGCAAACAATGAATATTTTCAGTGTGTGCTGTGGAATTGCAGTGTTCTGGTGATGTATTTACAACTTCATTTCCAAAGCCCAGCCCTAAAATCACGATGGAGCTGCTGTGGTTGTTAAGGACAGGGCGGTGTCCTGGGCAGGAATAACCCCACCAAAAACACCTCTGCAAACCTGGGGCTGCCTCATTAACACGGGAAGCTTGTCTGGATCATTTTCACTCCTCTCAGCCTGAGCAAAGCTCTCTGCCATGCAAGAAAGCAAATTTTAGCGAAAATATTCTTTGCGCCCAACCAAAAGCTTTCAAGTGAAATAATATTTGTAATTAAAAGATATATAAATTTTGAGATTATTTTTATAATTTGCTTGAAAACATTTTTCAACAAAATTAAAACTCCAAGGTCCTCCTACAGTGAAAAGCAAAGTAATGATATTTTATGGTTGGTTGTTTGGATTTTTTTAACTATTAAAATATTTACCAATTTGGTTGTAGGAGAGGTACTTGTCATTTTTTGGAAAAAACTTGCACTCAGTGCCAAAACTATTCTCAAAAGAGATGGTGTTGTGGACGTCTCACTCTTTATGCATTCACCCACCTGCTAAAAAGTTGAACCCTAAAATGTTGTGTTTCCTTGCCATTGTTTGCTGCACAGGTGTCTGATGACCATTTTCCTACGGGTCACGGAATTCTATTTTTTATGGGAGGAGATGCATTTCTCTTAAGCAACTGCACCCACAGGCAAAAGCAGATGAAGCAAATATTGGAACTGAATTTTGGAGGTACTGCTGCAGTCTTTCAACCCAGGAGACAAGGGCAGTAAGGACAGGGGTAGCTGGGCTCCCCTGCTCTGAGCTTTCCCACAAACAGAATTATTTTCCTTCTGTGGATTAAGCTCCCCATTTCAGCTGTGTGGCTCTGCCTCATGGCAGTTTAATATGTTCTGCACGTGCAGGTTCTTGCACACGTATGAGAGGTGGGGAAAAAGCAGATATTTTCAGCAAAAGTTCTTTCATAATTCTTGAGAGCTGAGCATAGACTGCTAAGTTAAATAGGAAAGCTAATAGGAAAAAAAAAATAGAGGAAAAAAAAAAAAGGCTGCCCAAGGTGTTGGAATGGATCTCAGGAGAGTCCAGCTGATTGTGTGAGTCATAAAAACAGTGCTCTGGGCTGGGGCACAAGGTGGGAATTGGTCACAGGTTGGACTCGATGACCTTGGAGGGCTTTTCCAGCCTTAATGATTCTGTGATTTTGTAAAAAGTTTGTCCTTTGCAGATGTTTGTCACCTTTGAATTGATACATTTATAGCACTTTTTCTCCTTGTGGATCAGGTTGGTGCTGGTGGCGGTTTTACAATGCCATTTCTTGACTCCTGTGCTGCAGGAACCCACAGCACAGTGGAAGTGATAAGCACAAACAAAAGAGCATATGCTTGTATATTTTAGCATCGTTTGGGAATGCCTGATCAAAACACTGACTGCTCTTGGCAGTGGGTAACAGGGCTGGCTGTGGGTCTGGGGAGCTGTATTTGTTTTTTCCTTCTGACAAACCCATAAAACCACACTCTGGTTGGTGCCTCAGGCTCTGCACTGATCACGTATCCAGGGAAAACAGCCTTGTGCATCCTGAGCTGGTTCTTGCTCAAATTATGAGCACTCCGTGGATTGGGACCATTGTTCCACCTTTCCTGCTCCCTGCAGAAGGGGAATTAGCCCATGAGTTGTGGTGAGGGGCACAGAGCACCTTCCATTGCATCCCAGCATTCCCGTCTCCTGTGGGAAGGGTCATGATCTCTGCAGGTTGCTGACAATTCCTAATAACCTCTTTCACAGCAATACTCACAAAACTCTAGCAGGACCAGAATGTCACCAGGAATTTCAGTTTAAGGTAGAATCACTTTATTTGTCTAACTTTTTAACATTTTCCCCGCCTTCAGGCTTTTTTTGCCCCCCTTCCATGGTTTGCTGCACTCTGGTAAAGCACCGATGGAAAAATTCCTCCTCATAACTGATGGAAAACTATGGACTGTGGGTTTGCATCAATGGGATCATGGAATATAAACCTCAGCAACAAGGAAAAACCATGTGCACAGCAGATGAAACACTAATTTTCACTATTACGTTTGCCTGTGTATTTTTAAAACTTTAAGGGAGAAAAGAGCTCCAAAGAGGAACCTGAAGGGAAAAAAACAAAACAAAACAGAACAAAATAAACCAAAATAGCTGGAGGGGTTTTTTCTGCTCTCTTACAGCTCTTGTACTCTGAGAGGTTGTTTTGCCTTCGTCCTTCAGTCATCTGGGATGGCCACTGAACTGGCAATTGCTGCTGATATCTGTTAAGGCACATCTCATAAAAAAGGTCCTGGCCATCATTCCAAATGAAATGGATTTCACTAGCAGGACATAAAGATTTTGACAGTGCTGCTCTCCCAGATCTGTCCTTTACAGGGGATGATTTCTCGGTGCAGATTTATTCCGTACTGCACGGAAGGGATTGACACAGAAAGCACTGACATCCTGTAGCGTGTTCTGTGTTGCTGCTCTGGATCAGCCACGTTGCTGTGACCTGCTGCTGATTGTGGAGTGAAATGGTGCAGGGACTGAAATCTGTCCAGCAGGGAGGGCAAGAACACCAACTCTTTAAGGAAGGTGTTATCCTTGGGCATCTTTTTCCTAAAATTAAAGGGAGAGAGAGAGGAAAAAAACACCACAAATGTGGCTAATGGCATGAACTGACTTGTGGAAAGCAGCTGACAACATAAAGTTTGAAATTGTTGGTTAACAGGCTCACAGCACAGGTGAAAGTGCATCCAGAAGTGTGAGGTGCCAAAGGAAAGACGTGGGAAAAGACATAACAAAACCTAAGTCACCACAAATTCCAGTTGCCAGGGTTATGTCCGTCACTCTTGGGAAAAGTGCAATACTGACACCTTCAACATTTCACAGAAATTTCTGCTTTCTTAGAAATTTGTCCACATGATTGGGGGGATAAAGACACTACAGACAATACAGATACTGGCTCTACATTGCTCCAAGAACAGTGTATATTTATAAGTCTCTTTCTCTTTCCCTTCTCCATAAAATCTCATCTTTTATATGAAGGTTAATAACCCAGACAAATATCCCAGAGTTCTGAATTCCTACTTTGAATATCTTTAATTCATATGTTTCACGCATTTTCCCACCTGTGCCAACAAAGCAGCCCTTAACACGTATTGGAAGAGGCGAAGAAAAATTCTTAGATTGAGTTGATCTGATTTCAACCTTGTTTAGTTCACATTCTGTTCAGAGTCTAACTCCATCAGAGATTCCACCCAGTGGTTATCAAATGCAGTACCTGTCACAAGACTAATTGTTCATTCGCTTAAGACTGGAATTGGTCTGTTTGTTCTTACTGAATATATTTGAAATTTGAATAACTTATGCAAAATATTGTCTTAAAACTCTGTTTGGGTTATTGAAAATGATTTGAACAAATAGCTGAGGCTGTTTATTTGTGAGATTTTTACATTTAGCCTGTAACACTTGTCTCTTTCACAATCCACTCATCTTTTCCCCAGATCATCTCTTTTTTAATTACATATTTCCAGCAACATAAAAAGTTTCTTTCGATTTATAAGAGGGATTTGATGAATCTGTAGAAAATGCATATAGAATATCAACCACCTGTGAAACTGAAGTTTGTTCCCACTTGTGCATGCAGATTAAAATGCTGTGTTCAGACAGATGTGCCCTTGGTGATCTATCTGGAGTAGTTTAAGAAATTAAATTGCAACAAATCTTTGTTTCCATCTTCCCATCATTTACGAGTTCTCTTTTCTTGTCACATTGGAATGAAATGGATTAGTGGAAAGCCACCCCCAAATAACCGTGCTGGAGTGGAAACGCTCAGGGGCTTTAAAGTGTCATTATTTTTGTGTGTCTTTTATTAGGGAAGAAGAAAAGAAATTAGCTTACAGCTAATAAAGTTTCCAACAGGTGGATGTCTAAAAGGAATAGAATATTCTCTTTGTCGTGCAGCTCTGTTTTAAAGAATAATTTTGCAGGTCCCTTTTGCTAAAATAAAGGGAAAGAGTAAAAAGAAAAAAACAGTGTGGCAAGATGGACAATTTATGCTGAATTCATGATCCCAACAAGAATTTGCAGTTCAAATCTTATTTATGCTGAAATGTAAAATCTGTGTTTATTTATGACTTTGATTTGCTAAAGAGAGAGGAAAAGAGAGATAGTAGAAAGCACAGAGAGAATGAATGCATGTAGTGACTTGTTTCATATACTCTGTTTCTCTTTTACGCTAAACAGAGATAATCAGATTTATTAACTATTAAAACATTAACCTTTCTCTTAGCGTTCAGCAGCCTCCTGGAGTGTAAAGCAGCTCTCCAGACAGCTCTTGCTGCAAAGCTCCACCAGGATGCTGAGGGTTGATGTCCTTGGTCCCCTTACATGTGAGGAAGAGCAGAGAGCAGAGAGCTCACCTGCTGCTCTCTGGCTTCAGGGACCTCGACGTTGGCCAGGCTGTTTTTGCCTGGGATGTTCATCTGTGCCTGGGATTATCAGGGGGAGCAGGCTGAGTGTGCCAACCCGAGATGACCGCTCAAACCAGTCAAACTCAGCCGCTGCCTTTTCGTGCCCTTAAGCTTGGTTTAGAATTAGGCAGGACCTGCCCCATGTCAGAGATTAGGAACCAGACCGCAGTGGAGCAGCACCAGCAGCACACAAATCCCTTTTTTCACTCCCTGGCTAAGAGCCAGGTCCTCTCTCCAGCTCCAAAAGCCAGGTTTCTGAGCCAGGAAGGAGAACTTGAGGACGTTAATTGAGATGCATCCCAAACTTACGATTTCACATCTTGAGACAATGTGTGCTGGAGCTGAATGAGATCAGAAGGGAATTAAACAGCGAATTTTGTAGCTGTCACCTCATTCAGGTGGAAGCAAAATGCTGAAATGATTTGGAAAACCACCCTTGTATTGCGGGGGGAGTGTACCTGACTTCAGGTGCCAGTGAGCCACCTCTCACAGCTCACAGGTAATGGTTTGCCAAACTAAAACATTTGTTTGCTTTGTTTTTTGCTCTTCAGAGGACAAATGGCAGTGCAGTGCAATTCTAGGTAGTAATTATTTGTCTAATTTGAGTTCCCCACTCTTCTTCTTATTTGGGCATGCATGCCCACTTGTATTAGCTATTCCTAAATTGCCACAATTTGTCTGGAACATGTAGATCCTTCAGGATTTACAAGCAGAAAACAAGTATGCTGCATATTTTTGAAATAGAGCTCATACCATCAGAGAGAATAAAGTAGAGACTAAAAAATGTATTTGCCGTTCCCTGAACTGGACGAGATTAAATAGGACATAACTTTGTCAGACTCTACTGATATCAGCCAATATTAAACTATATGTTTGAGTTTAGTTCACCTTCCTTGAGGTGAAATTAAGGCTAAAAAAGAACAATACCCCTTCTTTTTCCTTCTGAAAACGTTAGATTGGGAGGCACATTTAGAAACTGAGCAGCACTTTGTATGAAGGACTGAAGACAGTAGGACATGCATTTCTTTTAAACAGACATAAAATATGATTTCTTCTTTTTATTGTACACACAGTTACCAAGGAAGGATTTACCTATTTTTTAAACAGGTATTTCAAGCTGCTCCTGTTGAGTGGCTCTTGGATCTTTGTGTGTGACAGCCCACCCAGATGATACTGATGTTTTTTCATGTCAAATCTCTGCACAACCAATCCCTCTTCTTTCTGGATCTGGATTTCAGCCAATTTGAAAGACTTTGGGATAAAACCCCTCCACTGCACCATATTTGATGTCACGATCACAACTCCTAAAATGCCCACGTAGCCCTCGTGTGGCAGTGCCACAGCAGGGGTTGTCTGTTGGCTTTATCACAGCAGAAAACTCCCACAGAGCAGGAGCTTCAAAAGCTTCCTCAGAAACATGAGGACAATAAATCCGATTTTTGCCTCATTTAGGCAAGTTGCCCACCACGTAAATTAGTATTCAAAATCACGATAAAGTGAAATTATCAGAAACCCTGTTATGTTTCAGCTTCTCTGTCATCCTCCTAAGTTTGGAGTTTTTTTGAGTAAATCAGGACATTCGTACTGGTCATATCACATTCGTACTGGTCATATCACCATCATCCAAACAATTGTAGATTTCAACAGTTTAGGGGATTTTTTCACTCTTTTAGAACCACCGAACAGTTAAAAAAAGAAAATAGTGACACCACACAGAAGGGTGATTAGGTCAGTTCCTTCATTCTGTACTAGTATTTATATCTCTGGCAGGTGGTTTTTTTCAGAAAATTTTGTATTTTCTGGCAACGTTCATTTGCTTGTTTGCTTGCTCCTTTTCTTTTTTTTTTTTAAAAAAAAAGATTCCACACCTTCACAGAGGAACAACTTTGCCAATATTCAGTTATCCTGATACTTATGATCTTTTTTCCCTAATGCACACTCTTATTTTCCCATATTGTAATTTATGAACATTGCAACTTCTCTCAAACCTGAAACTCAGGCTTTTATCTTTTTTTCTTTAGCTGCCTTCTGCACATATAAATATTTTCTTAATATCTGATTTTCAGTATTTGCTTCTCTGCATTAACAGGGTTGTTATTTCAATTCTTCACTAAGATTAACAAATTATTATTTTCTAGACTGCCAACTATTCTGTCTCCTCCAGATTCCTTCCAGCTGATTAACTTGTCTTTTCACAGGATGGTGAGAGTGCTGAATAAAGTAAAAGGATTCCTTCAATTGGCTTGCATAAAATCTTACTGATCTAGTAAGATATTGTCCCATTAAAAAAAAGAGGCGGGGGGGATAATGCTGATTTTCATTTAGCTTGTGGATTGCTGCAAACCCAGATTTTAATCAGGCTGTTTAACTTGTTGTTCCTGGTGTTCTCTGTAGCGGATTATTTCTACCTACATGTGATCCTTCGTACTTTTCCAGATTATACTGCACCTTGTTGGTTTATGTCTGATTCTTCAGTTTATCAGGATCACCCTGCCCTCTGGAATGGCTGCAATCCTGTATCACCTGATCACGTTTTAGGAGGAAAGAGTGCATTTATTATATATAAACTTCTTCGAACACTCTACATGTCCTTCATTCCAGGGTTTATTGTTGCCTTTGGAAATGTGTCCACTACGTGAAGTGGTTCACTGGGGAAGTATTTCACATTTGACAAACATTCCTGCAGTTTTGCCATCCCCTCACTTGATGTGTAGGTGGTGTTTTGCACAGTGGATTCTATACTGAAGCTCCCAATGATTTGTAGGATGTTTCTTTACTGACCAATTTTGCCTTTTCCGTATTCATGAAAGTACTCAAAAGTTTTCACTGCTTCTTTTTCAGTTTGAACACCATTTCTTGGGCTTCAGTCAGTCCTTACATATACCACTGGTTTATCATCTTGCACAAACATAATTCCTAAAGTATTTTATGATTAATCAACAAAGCCCTAAGATTCTCTTTTTATGTTTCTAGTGTCAGGTCCTAAAAACTTTCTGGGAAAAATGCCAGTGCTATTATATATTCTCCATAAAACCCCCAAAACCTGAACTGATGGTTTACTTACGACAGACCAGAGTGTGTTATTGCATGTGTAAATACAGCTGTGAATTTCTTGTAGGAATCCTTCTAACTTTCTTTCCTCACTATTTCAAACCTTTTTCTCTTTCACTAGTTTTTCCCATTGGATGCAAATTTTCCATGGAGAGCTCTATTCAGCTGCCCTGCCTTGAGCATGCAGTTGTGTTGACTTTGGAATTGGACAACCTTTAACTAGAAAGCTGAACATGTTCCCATCATATCAGCAAATTATTAAAAAATACTGGTTTCACAGCTATGTTTCCAAATATCACAGAATTAGAAGGGTTTGGGTTGGGAGGGACCTTAAAGCCCATCCAGTGCCACCACTGCCATGGGCAGGGACACCTCCCACTATCCCAGGGTGCTCCAAGCCCCGTCCAACCTGGCCTTGGACACTTCCAGGGATCCAGGGGCAGCCGCAGCTTCTCTGGGAAACACATGCCAGGGCCTCCCCACCCTCACAGGGAACAATTCCTTCTCTTTATCTGACCTAAATTTCCCCTTTTTCAGCTTGAATCCATCCCTCCTGCCACTGCAGTTCCTGATGAACTGTCCCTCTCCCATTTCCCTGCAGCCCCTTCAGACCCTGGAAGGGGCTGTGAGGTCTCCACACAACCTTCTCCTCTCCAGGCTGAGCATTCCCAGTTCTCCCAGCCTGGCTCCAGAGGGGAGGTACTTCAGTCCCATCAGCAACTCCATCACCTCCCCTGGACTCCCTCCAACAGTTCCACGTCCTTCTTGTGTTGGGGGCTCCAGAGCTGTTCACACCATTCCAGGTGGGGTCTCACGAGACACAGTTTTGAGGCATTTTAAGCAGTATTGCACCAAAAAGGAGACGGATGTGCAGAACTTCCTTTAGCTTTTTACTACAAATACTGATACTTAAGAGGCAGCCAAGCATCTTAGCCATCAACAGAAATGCTTGATTTGTAATGAAAATGAGGTCATTTCTTTGTCTTAATCCATCTTTTTCATCCATCTCTTCTAAAACATGCATTTAAGAATAGAGGCAATATACATGGAGCAGAATATAATATTTTTAAGTGTGAGTTTTAATATTTTTATGATTTTATAAAACATCAGCTTTATTCCAGATTTTATCTTGATGTCTACAGTGCAGTATACCTGCCTGGCCAATGGACATTTACTGCTGGACAGATGGACTAACTTTTGCTTTTGTGTGTTATTTTTAATTCTCAGTTTTTCTCTAATATTATATTCTCAATTATTTCTTTTTTGAACAACTGCGGATTGGCCATTCAGAGAGTTGATTTGCAAGGCATGGACATAATTGTGCTAGAGAAGGCTGGAGATTTGCTCCCTTAGTTAACTGATCTATGCAGGTCCTGCCACGTTAATGCAGGCTGACCAAGGACACCAATTTTGCAGATGAATAACTCTTTGTACATATGGCAAAGCTGGATAGTTGGGAGATGATCCACAGTGGAAAAGATGGCAGATTGGGTAGAAAACAACTTACACTGGCACTGCTTCACTTCCAGGAATTGACATGAAAATAAATGTTCCATGGTTTAGGCTGCTCGAGGGGTTTGTACGACACTGCTCTGTGTAGGGATCCTCCATGGATCGAAAAAGAAGGGTTAGAAAAGAATAAAGGAAAAAAAATGCTCCTTTCCTGGGTGGAAAAGGGCAAGGCAAGGCAAGGGAGGGGCAGCAGAGGTAGGGTAATTTAGGGAGCAGGAGGCAAAGCAACCAAGGCGTGGGAGGTTTGGGCAAGGCAAGGCAAGGGCATAAGAATGAAATCATTCTTTTGCAAGCTTTCTTTATTTTCTTTTAAAAATATATTTGATAGTCATCTCTCGCTGTTTCAAGTTTCCTGCCTGCAGTTAGTTTTTCTGTATTCTCATAATCTGTTATGGAGGCTTTGTTTATTTGAAGAGACAAATGTGCCTGTCCTTGCAAATTCAAATCCTACAATGCCAGCTCAGAGGTGTTCAGGCCAAAACTGCTCAGCACTGGAGGATGTAGAAAACTGATAATCACCTTGTGTTCCTGCTGATTCATAATGGGCTAAAGCTCTCTAAGTCAATGATAATAACTAAAATATTTCTAATACACATTTTTTTAATGTTGTATGAGACTTAAGCAGTTGAGAAAGAGTTGTCTTTTTTATTGAATCAGCTTGAAAAGTAATTCATGAGGAATGTTCATGTCATGGTAGCCTTGTTGTGGTGTTAGTTATTGTACCCAAACCCAAAGACTCTTGACACAAATATTTCCCAAAGAAACCCAATTTCCATTAGAGTCAACTCCTGTTTGAAGCTGCTTTCAGAATCTGCTCAGTCCTGGCTGTAATTTGCTTCAAAGCCTTTCAAATTAGGCAATTAAACTCAAGTAGCTGCAGAGCTCAGACAGGATTGCAAATAAATACTTGTTTGTGTTTCAGGATTTTGGGATATGTTTTTGAAAAGTGAATTTGTGTCAGGACAGAAGCAGGCTGTAAAGGAATGGTTTATGAACTCTCCTGGTGTATTCTGATTTACTAGAATGACAGTTTCCAGCCCTACTTTGTCACTTGTGGCTGTGTTAAGCATAATACAACATCCAACTTATGAAAATCTAGTTTTGCACTTAAACCAGCCAATAGGAACATGCAATTTTGGTAATAAAGCCCTGCAATATAGAAGATATAATCTCTTGACATTATAGAAAATGGATTGACATATACCCTGAAAGTATGTATATGAGATCTCAGGAAGAGTGACATAAATGTATGAGCTTATTTTTCCAATCGCAAGTGGTCTTGTGAAAAAAACCTAAAGTATGTAGTTTTAAGCTGAACTGTTCTGCTTATAATACTCTGCCTTCCTTTAGCAGAGTATTTGTTTTCCTGTCCACCCAGCTGTTATTTTACAATTTGTTTTGTGTTCTGTCAAAAATAAAACATATACTACATTTAATAAAGCAAAACAACCTTGAAAATTTTGGCAAGCAAATGTGGCTTGCAGCAAATCAATTAATCCTGGTTTGTTCAACATAAAATCAATTGGTTATATGTTTTCGTGAGTATATTTAAAAGCTACCACACCTCCTGTGAGAAATGGAATAGGAGGAGGAAGGAAGAGGCTGGAGAATTTTCAGTTTTATTTGCAGGCATGTTGCTAGTGGTGAATAGACCACATCATGTAACAACAAATAATTAGAAAGAGCCCAGCTCGCTGCAAGCCTTGCAAACAAGAATTGCAACTAACTCTGCCCTAGAGGAGAAAAGCAGGAACACTGGAACACACAGCAGATGTTTTCAGGAGAACCAGCTTCCACAGGAGGAGAATCTTGGTTGGAGCTGTCTTTGCTCCTCTCTGGCACCCGTGGCACCTGCTCTGGTTTCCCATTACTGTCATCAGCACAGCCAAAAGGGGACCGAGCGCTGTGCCCACCAGGATCCGTGCCTTGGGAGGCAGAGCTTGGAGCACACTGAGGCAAGGGAGCAAGGCTGGGAAAGTTCTGCACTCCCACAGGCCCTCCATCCGAGGCTGCAGATCAGTCCCAGCTGGTGGGACACTGCTTTCTCTCAGTGGAAGCATAACGTCCTTTTAGTCATGTAAACGTACTGCAGGCTTGATTAGTTTGGAAAACCATTAGCAATCTAGTGTAAATTCTTCTCTTTTTTTAAAAGTGATTACTTTCTGATAAAAAGTACCAATATGTTGTTTAATGCTGAGCTTTAAAAATGTTGAAATCCAGAGCAGTGTCTGTTCTATAGCCAGGTATGGTGTCTGCTTAAAATGAAACTCATGGCACATCCCACCTATTACTTGCCAAAAGATAAGGATCAGACAATTCAATAGCAGAATAAATTGCTTGATCGTGCCTGAGTAGCTTGAAAGAAGATTAAATAAAAAATAATAAGGAAGATGGTTTTCTTTTCCTCCCTGTGACAGATAACAGGTATTTGCAGTAATGTCCACAGGACTCTGTGATCCCACAAAACCAAAGAGGTGGAATTTGCACTTGTTCCTGTGGGTCTGTAGAGCATACTGGACTTTGGAAGAGGAGAGTTGGGCAGGGACCAGACTTAGTCCTTTGGATAATGTAGGGCTGATTATATGGTGTATTCAATTATAATTGTATACAATCACACAATTAAATTTCACAGGGAGAGAACATTTGTGTCAGAGCAATGTACCATGGCAGGAATATCCAGTCAAACACTAATACTGACACCCTACAATCCCGAAATATGGTTAAGTAACCACATAAATATAAATAAATAAATATTCCCTGTGCTCGTGATGTGGGAGCTCAATTTGATTTTCTTTTAAATGGCCATCAAGCAGCATTGATTGAAATTATAAAAGAGACCCAACCTCTGTCCTGCTTTTGGAATTCATCTGAAACCATGGTTAGAAAAACATCAACAGGAATAAGCAGAGAAGAAAACTCTGGTGTGTGCCCTAGTAAACGAGGTGCCTAATGCTGATCAGACACCATTAGCTGTGTAGATCACAGAAATCACTGCAGAGCCATTATTACAATTTTAGCATGACAGAAGTAAAACTCTCTGACAACCTGAAAGCTGCATCCATTGCCACCAGGCAGCCAAACACTGTCCCCCTGCGATGACATTTGAAAGCTGCTGTAATTGACATCTTTAACCTCCAAACATCAGGGTAGAAAATGAAGCCCAGGCCACCACAATGACAAGTTTTTCTCTGTTTCCTAATGTTTGTGCAGTCCTGCTGCAGAAAAGGGACTGAGTGCTGAAACCACCTACCAGTGTCAAACCATGCTTAGGTAAACCTGAGAATGTACAAACAGGATATATTGGAGGGGGGAAATGAGGATAAGGAAGAGAACAGCCTTATTTATTTATCTCCCATGCGTCTTCCAGCAAGAAAGAGCACGTGAGTCAACTCTATCCAGAATGGACAGAGCTGGGAGTCTCCTGTGAAAGGGCTGCTCACACAGAGGGTAAATATTGTTTTAGCTTTCTCTCTACAGTATTTGAGTGATGCTATCCATGACAGATTTACTGAGGGCTTTATATATATGTATTTTAACACCATATCCTTTACTACATTTTGATCTAGACTTTGCAAAACAAACAAACAGACAAAATAAATTCTGAGGTTAATTTTTCCATTAGGAGTATGTCTGGTGCTTGTGTGGCCCTTTTTGCTTCTTAAGTGACCCATTAATGACTTTCAAAGCATGGATTTCATGCACTGCTCCCTCTCTCTCGTGGTCATCTGTGAATGCACTGGTTCTCCCTTCCCTTTGGAGGGGAGGTCAGACTATTCTGATACAATTCCTGATCTTGGAACAACATGTGGGCTGCGTACAAAGGCCCTTGTTCATTTTCAGATTTTCATCGATCTATTATAATCTTGCCCTTTATTTTGACTTTGGCGACTACTGAAATGCACAACAATAATCCTGTCTTATGAATCATTGTGTGCTATGCTGTGAGAAACAATCACAGCCCTCAGTGGTCCAGGAGAGCTCAAAGGGTCTGCATTGTTGGTAGGATTACAGGAGAGTGGCCTTTAGTCGTGGCAATTTTCCGTCCTGGCCACAATTTGGGCAGGTAATTTTCCTTGCAAGTTTGATAACAAAAATGTTTTTCCCCTGGGGCTGTGATTCAGGCAGGTTTCCAAGGCTGTTTGTTGGGAAGCAGGAGCTCGTTGCCAGTTCCTGGGAGCTGCGTCTCTGCTGAGCTCAAGGAGCTCAGCCCACGAGCCCGGCAGCCTGCGAGTCCAGGAAGAGTGGTTGGTTTGGAAGATGGAATTAGAGGGTTCTCATTAGATGTTCGCTTAAATCAAGTGCCAAAACTACACCTGCTTTCTTCTTGCTACAGTATCCGTGGGTGGCCAGAGGACACTCATTTTGTGGTACCAGCTGTGTGCCTCTGCCTCCACCCCTCACTTTGACTCTTCAGGTGTATCAAACTCTGAAGTTCACACTGTCAGCCCCACTTTCTGCTGTGTCCTGCAGTTAAGGTTGTGGGGTTTGTTTTTTCATTAGCCTTATGTTTTTTGAAGGAATTGGGAGGTGAGACCACACCTGGTTGAACCACGCAGTGGCTGTTTCTTCGTGACTTGTGACTCTTCAGAAATGTTTAGAAGCAGCAGGGAAGTGCAGGTCCATGTACGAGCCCCTTGATGTTTTAATTCAGCTCTGACCTGATCCCGAACATCCTCTGTGTATCATAATCTACAGGGCTGACAAGCAAGAGACTGTGGAAAAATCGTGGCATTTTGTCTATTCCATAAAAAATAGCTACAGTCTGGTTAAAAAAAGAAGAAGAAAAAGTGGATTTCAGACCAAAGTAATGAGAATTTGCTCCGTACATTAAGTGAGAAAGTTACAGTAGACCAGCTGAAATAAAATTTAGCTATAAGTAATGCTGAAGGAGTAGAAAATGGAATAGCAATTAAAGTGGAATTTAGTATATAAGGTCTGGTTGCAATTCCAGTGATGATCCCTGGTCATTGATCATTGATGTAGTTAAAAAAATATCAACCGAATCTTTAAATACACCCAAGGAGGATCATTTCCTCCCTGTATTTTGGAGAAAATCAGTGAATTAAGACCGAAATAGTGTCTTGTTTTAATCCATTTATTTATTTTTTTCTGTTTCACAGTGTTGCATCAGTACTAACATATTCCCTGGTTTTCTCTCCTGCTGCTGTATGTATAATTAAATGAATGGTGGGGTTATGCATTCAGTGGCAAGAGGAAGATTTCTCCAAGTCAATTTAAATTCACTGGAGAAAGAGAGAGCTACAAAGATATAAAATGATATTTATTAATGATGCATTGGGCTATGGTGGACTTAAACAGTGCTTACAACCAGCAAAGCCAAGCAGTCTCTGTGAACATCTTTTTAAATTGAGGAGCACATTCTGGCAGCCTTTGCTGGAGAATTTCTCCCTAAATTACTGGTAATTTTCTGCACTCTCAGAGAGCTGTATAATCACACACAGCCAAATCATTGTACTGGGAAGCCTAATAGAAAATGGATTCAACAAAACCACGTCTGCGTGAACCCGAAACTGTAGCATGAGGTCAGGAATGAAAATGGCAAATTTATGACATAATATTTGGCTGATGTTGGAAGAAGCACAGTTTATTATTTATTTTTAAAAGTGGCTGATAATAAACTGCTATGTTTAATGTCTTGAAGGTGCCTGTTTTGCCCCAGAGATTAAGATCTTGATCTCCTGGTTTGTTTCTTATTCCTCTCGTATTAAAAATAAAGAACAAACTCCTGAGAGCACAAGAGGTGTGGATTTGCATCTGACTTCTGCAGCCCTGGCTCCATTTTGAACGGGTGACTCCTAAATAGTCCCTTATCAGAAAGCTCCTTTGTAACGTTTTTCTGGCTGTGCGAAGGATAAGTTATCTTTAAGTCTCATTTTTGCCATTGTCATTGTATCTGAGAGAGAGAAACAGACATTTTGGGATGTTTCAGAGATTTCTGTCGATGCAAGAAGAAGGGATTATTGTTTCCTTTTTTTCATAGAGGAAATAATTATAGCTCATTAAAAATCACCCAAGGATCTTAAGATGTAGAGACGTTTTCTAAATGTCTTTAATACTTTTGTGCATATGGCATTTTATAGAATTATAATACAATTCTTTAAACTGACAAGAGCTACTGAAAATGTAATTCTAATAAAGCTAAAAAGTGAATCTATTTACAGGATTTTTTGTGTGGTTTTTCACACATTTTTTGTGTGGTAGTATTTAATTTCAAAAGGCATTTACTGCTTTTAAAGGCCTATAAAGTAAAGTAGAATTTTTGGATAGCTATTTTACTTTGCTTTCTTCAAATCTAGAATGCCTCAACTCTAAGTGTTTTTTAAGTAAAATTTATTCTTGTTGCAGTTTCATTTGTTTTTTAGCCACTATAATTGAAGCATTTTCCCCTTATCTTTGGAGTTTGAAAATAGAAAATATTTACAAATCATGATGAGACCAAAAAAAAGAAATGTAGAAAAGATTTACAGTGATGCCAGTTTTATTTTAGGATGCTTAATTTTCAGTTAAAGAATTGCATTTAAAGGGATGTTAAAGGTGACCTGAGGTTGGGAAGTCTGCTTTAAGCATGTTCTGTATTTCATGAAAGTCTTCTTCTGCACGTGGTTAATTGCATCATTTAAGCATTTTTTTTTAGTGAATAAAAACAGATTAAAGCAGCATATTGAGAAGTAGCTGTTAATCTGCTGTGCTCTTGTACTCTCGTATGAGATGAGTCATGAGCTGTTGAGAAAAAAATCACAAACTATTTCACTTTATTAAAATATTAGAAGCTAATTTATTCTAGTGCTATTTGACAGCAGATTGAGAAAAGTCCTTCAGAAATCAATGTTTTTCATTTTCCTCCTGACTTGCCAAGGTGTCATTAACGTGAGAGCAATGATAGCCACGTTGGAGAAGATTTTGATTGCTTTTAGCTAGATAAAAAATGTAGAAACTCAGAAATCACACAGCCATTTACATTTTGGAATCTGTTATGCTTTCCTCTGTGACTTCTAGGTAAACACAAATCTTTGGTTTTTAAAAAAACGTTTAAACTTTTTTGTTGTATAGTTTCAAAGACAAAAGTGGACATATTTAGATGAATGAGATTAAAAGAAGGGGCACACAGTGAATTAGAGGTCTGCTGTGAGAGTATTTCCTACAGGTGCAGGAAGTGAAATGGCGTCCCACGATCTATGAAAATAAAGCTGACACGAGTCATTGTGGGAAAGATTTCACTCCAGTGCACTCAATTTGTGTGGCTGTGATCTCTCAGTTCATCTCTAATCTTTAAGCTTGATGCATTTTCCCATTTTCTTTGTCTCCCCTGAAGAAAGCTGTGGTTCAGGTTTCTGAATTCCTGCAGCAAGCTGCCACACGTTTTCCGGAGTATTCCAGAAGGTGTCTTGGATTTCGTGGCACATTTCATGTTTGGCTCCTCGTGGAAGTCTAACCCTGCCTGGGCCCGAAGTGGATCCTTGTGGAGGACCAGGAGCAGCCACGTTTTGCCTCAAATATTCTGTTGGGACAGGAAAGCTGTGGTGGAAGGGAGGGTCCCATGGAGGGGGGGCAGGATATCCTGGGGCAACGTCCTGCCCTGCCCTGAGACTGCTCAGCCCCATCCAACTCACTGCTTGGGGGGCTCAGGGGGCCCAAAGTGAGGTCAAAGGGCTTCTAAGAGGGTTCAGGGGGGCTCAGAGGGGGCTCTAGGGAGTTCAAAGGGGGCTCTAGGGGGCTCAAAGGGGGGCCAAAGGGGGTTAAAAGGGCTCAAGGGGGTTGCAGGGGGGCTCGAAGGGGGTTTCAAGGGGACTCAAAGGGGGTTCAAAGGAGTTCAAAGGGGATTCAAGGGGGCTCAAAGGGGCGTCAAAGGGGGGTCAAAGGGCTCAAGGGGGGCTCAAAGGGAATTCAATGGACTCAAGAGGGTTTTAAGGGGGCTCAGAGGGAATTCAAAGGGGATTCAGGGGGGCTCAAAAGGCTCAAAAGGGGTTCATGGGAGTTCAAAGGGGGTTTCAAGGTGGCTCAAAGTGGGGTCAAAGGGGATTCAAAGGGCTCAAAGGTGCCTCAAGGGGGCCTTAAAGGGGCTCAAAGGGTGTTCAGTTCAAGGAGGTTCAAAGGACTCAAAGAGGGTTCAAGGGGGCTCAAAGAGGCCAAACGTGCAACAAAAGAGGCTGCACCAGGTGAACTCTAAAGGAAGGAGGTCAGTCCATCCCCCTCTTCTCCCTCTCTCTCACTCTCACTGATGACCCCAGCTCCAGACCCTCCACGTGGCAGAACCAGCACGAGCTCCGTGGACTGCTGACGTTCTTTGTTCTCTCTCTTTCCTGCCTTTCTTTGTCTCCTCCTTTGCTCTGCCAGGGCAGAGTGTGGCTGTCACAGTACCCCTTACAGTGCGAGGGAAGGACATAAAGCTCCCAGCGTCATTTCTGACTGGAAAATTATGAAATGGGGCAAGGACAGATGAGGAAAGTTTGGGCAGCCAGAATCCCTTCAGCTCTAAACAAGCAGGAAGCGGTTCAATGGGTGTTAATGTTTTTCACTTAATCACATGTATTTATAAATAATGCAGGTTTTTGCAGGTGTATTGCTCAGTGTAAGCCTGTTTGGCACTGAGGCTGTTGGTGCTGTTTAGTGTAACTGTCTCCAAATTGTCATACAAGGAAAAATACCTTTGATTAATGAGCATTTCAGGGGGGCTGGGGCTCATTACTGAGCAACTTGTCTAATCCAGAGCCTTCAAGATGGGGCTTGCTGAGTAACCAGGCAGTAAAACTTGGATATGTTCTAAAGAGCAGCAGTGTGGAACATGTTCCAGCTGGTGGAATAGGCCGAGTTCTCTGAGAATCTGAATTAGTGGTAGAATGTCTCTTTACCTCTTCCCCTTCTGTAGACTGATGTGGGGTGGTTTGTACCCAAGCTGGATCACATGCTTAAAAATTAATAAATAGATACTGTTCTCTTAATCCTTTTCTTTCCTGGTGTATTTATTCACCTTGCAGAATTGCCTGTGAGTGACTTGAGTTTTGTAAAACCTCTTGAGCTCTCCTTTCTATTTATTCAAGTATCCAAGTGTGAGAAATTATGGTTGGCTGCAGAAATTTCTTTAGCCAGGTCTAGCCTCATGTGGGCTTGAATTCAGGAATCCAAACTCATCTCCACCTTTTGTGCCTTTCTTTGGATTAATTAACCTGTCCTTGTATGTTACTGGCTGATTAATAATATAAAAATGGATGGTGACTTCTTTAGTGATGCAAATCCAAGTGGGAATAATGAAGAATGAAATCATAGCCCATTCTGCATTTCATAGAGATATATTTACTTATGTTAGAGCAATAATATGTAGTTTCTGTAGAACTTCCATCAAAATAAATTGGATTTTAGAAAGAAATCATCACACAGCACTTTTCCAGGCCATTCTTTGGGCTGTTACATCTGAATGTCATGGCAAAGGAAATTTGAAACTGGCTTACTTACCTTCAATGGGAAAATAAATCAAAATTTTCAGGAAACAAATTTGAAAAATGCATATAAACTGCAGATAAATCAATTCAGCTCTAATTGATCAGGGGCTTGATGACCTAGTTTCAAACTAAGCCACTGATGCACCTAAAGAACTCCAAGAAATCAGTAAAATTAATTAGCAGGGCTGATTAACCATTTTAAAAAAAATGTTGATATTAAACTTAAGGTCATTTTTATTGGAGGATGTCTAGAGAGGAGGGAATGTTACTACTCTTTGTTGTGGAAGGCACAAATTCATTTCAGCATTTAAATAAAACTTTTAAAACTTAATGGCAAACACCAAACATATAACAAGGGACGGGGGTAGATGAACATAGTAAATGATGAGGATAAATATGGTAAACACCAATTTAGTAATTATCATAAAGCTAAATATCATATTTCAGCATGATGCGACTTATAGGGGCAGGAAAAGTAGAAAGAATAGAGTTTTACAAATTTGAAATTTCGAAGCATTGTTAGAAATTGAAGAAAGACATCACCTGAACTCCCATTGTTATAAGTGTCACATGTATTTTAAGAACATTCAAATTTTTGAAGGATAAATATTTTCTTGACCCAGCTTGGAATTGTGGGATGGTCTTTGAATGTTTCAAGGCAAATCTAAAAATTAGATGACAAGTCCAATGTGGAATTATAATAAAAATTCACAGGCATCCTAACTCACAAAATCTGTGGGAAGGCTTTATCCCCATGCAGCATTTTGTTTATGAGAACAGAGCAGGCTCTGCTGGCGCTGCCTACAGCAGCCATGATTTTATACCAGGGGTTTACTTTTGGGTGCAGCGTTTGGCCGCCCCTGTTTGCTGCAGTTTGGTTCTCCCTGCAGAGCTTGAGCTGGGCTTCCTCCGGGTGAACCAAAGCTGAAAGTCACATTCCAGGGGCGCATCCACGGTGCTGGGGCCATCAATGCCTGAGCAGCTCGTCCACAAGGCTTGAGCTATCTGGAATAAAATTCCAAGGAAGTGTGCAATTCACTGACTCAGACTATAATCTGCAGGTCTAGGCATAGATGTTTAGTCCACATTTGCATGGACTGGTCCTTGTGTCCAGAACGATAACTTTTGCCCAGGTTTTGGTTTTAGACAATCCCGGTGTTTCACTGGGGAAGCAGAGATTGGTGAAATTAAAGCAGGACTCCAGGCCGGGGGTGACAGAGCGGCTCCCTGAAATCTGAACTGAAACTGCTGCTTGGGCTTTATTTGCTGCCTTTCTGTCCCAAAGTTTCCCCCTCTCCACTCACTGTTGTTAATGGTTCCAGGGTGAAGCCACCATCCCTGGCACAGGCGTTCCAATGTTTGCCACCATTCTTTCCAATACCACTTTTAACTTTCTTATAGACTCATTTCCACACTGGTTTTACTTTTATGGAACACTTTTGATGTTCTCTTCTGATGCCAAGTGCATTCTTTGTCACTTTTACGAATGCCAAAGCCTGGGACTGCAGCCTCTGGATTGGTGCTGAATTGCACTGTGTAATTAGCTGCAACTTGGGAGCTGAACCTGAGAGAGAAGTGAAAAAAATTTAAAAGTAAACTACATACTATGACCTAGAAAACAGATGTAGCTGTGATTTACCTTTAATTTTTAATTGTGTTTCAAACAATCCCAGAGTTTTCCAGATGTAGATAATTTTTTTTCCTAGAGGGTGGAATAAATTGAAATAAATAGAAATGTGAGAAAAAGCAATTCTCAAAGGACTAACACTGAAAACAAAGAAAAATATCTCCCAGGAGGAAGGAAAGTGACCTGGAATGCTTTTATATTGATCTTGATTAAGTTTTTAAACTTGTGGGCATTGTTGCAGCAGTGAAGATAATTTTCAAAGTGACCCAAAGCTCTTGCAAAGAAGCAGAAGATTGGACCATGACTCATTTTCCATAGCAGACAGACAGGAAGCTGAGTTTGGTTTCCTTTAAGCCATATGACCTTTTTCCTTTGCATTTTATGGTAAGCTTTAGTATTTTAACTTTGACTTTGCTCCTATAATCTGGAAAATGGTTTTGGTTGGTGCTTTATTAGATTGAGTGAGATAAAATGGCTTTTGGGACACTCCAAAAAAATGTCCACTGTGGTGAAGGCATCTCCTGAGCTATGTGAGATGAGGGGGTTAAAGCTGACATCATAAATGCAGGTCACGAGAGTGATGAGGGACCATCTTCTTCTCAACTTGATTCTTCTCTCCATTTTAATAAAGCTGTTCCCAGGTTACTGCCAGTGAGGAAGGAAGGAAGCCCACAGAATCTTTCAACAGAGAGTTTAACATTTTAAATTGTTAATGGCTCACATTCATTCCATCTTACTACTGATAGAAGAACAAAGTCTGTTAATGTTAATTTTTAATATTGATGATAACTATTAGTAATTTTATTTTTTTTTTTACCCATTGAAGATCTGATATTGTCATAGTATGGCAGTCTAGTGGTTGGGAACATTTTTGTATAAAAAATACAAAATGCTTTCTTTGGTGTATAGACATCTAATTAAATCAAATCATTGTACTTCTGTTTAAGAAAGCAGGTTCAGGGTACTTGCTAACTCAAGACATGAATCTAGGTAATAACAGAATAATTGCTTGCTAATTGGTGTGTAATTACATTTACATTGGCCTGTCACAACTATAAGAGATACCCTAATTGCATCCCCAAATAGTGGTGAGGCTCCATCACGGCACCTCCTGCTTAACTAAAAGGAACATAAAGCTATTTAATGACTTTCAAATATGATCTTCAGATCCTGGACATGAAAGTTTCTTCGGAATGGCAGTTTCTCAAGAAACTATTCCATTCTGAAGTAAGTTTGAAGAAAAACCTCATGGTGTGATGAGAGTCTGAAATTAAGCTCCTAATTGCAGGATATTTCTGAACCCTTCATTGTATACCATCAGACTATTAAGGGTAATATCTTTAACATAATGATAGCAATTTAGTGAACATTTATCACTGAACATTTCAACTTACCATGTTTTAAGCTACACTACCAGTCAATTTTAGAACCTAAAAATGGTGCTGTGCAGCCCCAGGGAAAACACTTCAGGCCCCTTAATGCCAGAGAGCAGCACCCTGGGGAGGCTGCGGGGTGTGCCCTGCTCCACTCGTGCTCTGCACCCACAGAGGCTACTTGGAAAGGCAAATCATTCTCTGGGAGGTTTCCTCATGCCCCACATCCAACCTTACCTTCACCACTGCTTTCATCTGTGCACCCAAAACTACTGGACTTTAGAATTCTAGATATTATCAGGCAATACCTGTTCTGCAAAAAACTAGACATAGGGATGTGCAGAGTTTTTTTTAAAGCTGGAGCTCAGATACTGCAAAAGCTCCTGAAGGCCCACATGTGGAAGTGGTGGGTTTGTTTCCAGCACTGAACTGTGGCAGACATTCAAATGGCACTTGACAACCTCATTGAAGTCATAGTGCAGTTCCTTTAAAAAAAAAAAAAAAAGAAAAATTAAAATGTTGAGTTAGTGAAAAAAAGTCTTTTTCTTTATATTCTTAGGATACAAATAATGTAGAAATAATTAACTGTGTTTCATGTTACTAAATCCAGTACAGGCTGCCAACCTACAACTGGGTCTCAGAGGTCACAGAAGAAAAGCTGAAGTGGATGGGGCAGATGGGACTAACATCTGCTAGACCCAAGAAATTTTGCAGAGGTGTGGAATCAATGCTGCTTGTTTTAATATTCTTTTAGTCTTCATCATTGAAGACAAATAGAGAAGGACCTAAAATGCTTTTTTCTTTGTCATTTCCTTCAAATAATATGTTTACCACCCCATAGCTGCTTCATGCACACTCTGTTTGGGGATAGTCTTGCTTGGAGCAATAAAAAAAATTATGTTTGATTAATCTCAGTAACTGAGGAACAATAAAAGGATTAGCAGCATGTGTCTTATTTTTACTTCATTCATTAGTTCATATATTATATTTGCAGTATAAATATCTGCCACGATAAGTGTTGATGTTTATACAAATTTACAAATTCTTAGGAATTTCTAAGTTTCTCAGAAACCAATTGATTTAAAACACATTCAGTTAAACAGAGGAGCAGCCACAATGTGTTCCAGTTAAACATATATTCAAAACATGATTTTCATTAATCTGGGTCAGTTCTTATGTAGACAGGACGTGTAAAGAGATTTTTATAGGCAAGGGTATTGGCTTGATTAGCATCAGCAGTGCTTCTATGATATATCAGTTATTTTTCTCTGAGATAACAAGAGGCAATTGTTTTTCTCATCCCACTCTACTATGAAGAAAAATACATAAAAACCTCCTTCCATTGGAATGAGGGCAGAATGATTTGATGGGTGTTGCTGCCAGATCTTGCACTGATAACCCTGTGCTCAGTGGTTTTTAGAGGAGGCACAAATCCATTGGGATTTTTGTTGCTGCCAGCGTTGTCCACGGGAGCGGAATTTCTGTAAATTCTCCTTGTGGCCTGTGTGCACTCCAGCTTCCTGGTAACCCAGTGTGCACAGCACAACAGGAGGGCTGGGAGGGTAGAGGTTAATACTAAAGAACTTGGTGTAAACTGAGGTTTTCCAAAATCTGGACCCCAGCATGAGTGTGTAGAGTTCCACTGAGGCATCTCTTGGGATTGCAGAGGTTGTTTCTCTGACAAACTGCCTTGCTGTCATCTAGGACACGTTCCAGCAAGGAATCACTGAATAATTTTCCCTACCTTCCTACAGGACTTCTCCTGCCAATTATCATTGTCTTCATTTCTGTCTTCACCTCATCTCTCTCTTCACTCGAAGCTCTTCAGACACTTTATCCTTTGTCATCTCTAAACACATGGAGAAAAGTTTTCACTTCCCCAGCCACAGCCAGAGAAATTATTTCACATTGGAGGGTATTTGCAACTTCTTAGGACTGTCTGAGGTAGGGTATGGGGAAGTTATCTTTACCTTTCACTATTTTAATCCACTTTTCATTTTGATTAAAAATCAATTTTGAGCCATGGATCACAGTCTTGGATCTAAACACCAATTAATAACTTAAAATGGGTGTAGTAAAAAGTAAATGAAACCTTAAGCATCACTATGAAGTCTTACTTGCCTACAGAAATGTTAGAATTGCTGAATCTGATGCTTAATTCAAACCTCACTATATCGAGGAACCTTTTTGTACAATTTGAACCTTTTTTTTTTTTTAGATGGTATCTTTAGAAGTTTTCAGCCTCCTTTTGTTTTTAAATCTGCTGCTGAAACACATATTTCTCTCCTATCTGTTCTGACTCACCTCTTTCCAATCCCTAATGGCTTCCCCCTGCCTGCCCTTGAGTTATAGACCATTTCTGAAATGCTGTATGACAGCACTTCCTTGCAATGTTTTCAAAAAAGAAAAATTGGCTGTTTATCTCTCAAAGTCCTGAAAAAAGAACTTTTGCTCTTAGCATTTTCATGAGGGAGAGGGCCAAGGTTGGTTTCTCATTCCATAATAGCAGATGGGAAGCAGTACAGGGAAAAGTAACATAGATTACTCTTTAATCAAGGGCCCTGTCTTGCAAAGCTCTTTTCTTAGGGCACTCAGTATTGTGAGTTCCCCCAGAAGGCAGCATAGGCCAAACACACTCAAAATCCAAAATTTAATGATGTTGTAATGATGATCAGTACATATATATTTAAAAAAAAAAGGAAATCCTCATATGGAAATCAAGCCAGCAGGAGGGAGTAGGTGATCCAGCTTGGTGACTTGCATTAGTAATTAATAACTTCCCTGATTTCTCACATGTACAATAACCAGTAGTAATCTTTTGCATTTTCACTTCTGTTTGGAAAGTCTTTAGTAACAAGTTTTCTTTGTGAAGGGACACAATGAATTTGTGCAACCAAACCACCTTTGATCTTCTCCGTGTAAATTCCATGCAGTGACCTGTGGAAGCCATCGCTATGAAGAAATCATCTGTCTTGAATATATACATTTGTACTGTCCTTGGCATGTGATCTTTTAAAATATGGACATTAGAAATTGTGATGTTGTTGCAACAGTGACATTAAGCAAAGCTGTCTACCTGCCCTTCCCAAATGGTTTAGTTTAAAAAGCCAAGGATATTGATTTTTATTATTGAACCACAATAATATTAATTTGGGGAATATCTACTGAATTACTCACAGCTCTTTTCAGCTTTGTCTTTTACGTGCCATTTGTTTTAAAAATGTAATGGGATGCCATATTTCTGAAAGAACCTATTGGGAGGGATGTTCAGAGATATCACTCCTGAAGGTACCATTCAAAACGTGCAAAGAGTCTATTACCCTGCTTGTTTCTTTTCCAGGTTCTTCCTGCACCCATTCTTTGCTCTGGCATTCAGCCTTTTAGGATTCCTACATGATAATTTTGATGCCCACCTTTTGTCATCAGAGGGAATTTTGCATTTGTCTGGTTCTAAACTCACTCTACAATTCCGGTAGCACAAAAGGGAAACACTGTACAGAGTGTTTGCTCTGGATTAGCCTGGATTTCCATGTGTGACTTTGAATCCCAGAATTATGAGAGTTGGAAAAGCCCTCCCAGCCCACGGAGTCCCGGCCGTGCCCCATCCCCACCTTGTCCCCAGCCCAGAGCTCTGAGTGCCACGTCCAGGCCTTCCTGGGACACCTCCAGGGATGGGGACTCCAACACCTCCCTGGGCAGCCCCTGCCAAGGCCTGGCCACCCTTTCCAGGGAGAAATTCCTCCTGCTGTCCACCCTGCCCCTCCCCTGGCCCAGCCTGAGGCCGTTCCCTCTCCTCCTGTCCCTGTTCCCTGGGAGCAGAGCCCGACCCCCCCTGGCTGCCCCCTCCTGTCAGGGGCTTGTGCAGAGCCACAAGGGCCCCCCTGAGCCTCCATTTCTCTTTTCCTTTTCAATTGCACTGTACTAAATGGAACTTTAAATAGTCCTGTATTAATATCTAATAGTTCATCTATAAGGAATGACCTGTAAAGGAGTTACCTATTGCATTCTTTTGTTGAAATTTGACATCACAGTATGACCGTATTCTTCTGGGGGGAAAGACACTTCAGAATGAAACTTCCACTCATTTACCCTATTTCAGGTGTGTCATTACTTGCATCCTTTCTCTTGTTTCCTCCCAATTAATTTTTTTCATTAGCAAGTCCTTGAAGGAACCATTTGGAGCAGGAGAGATGAAAGATCATGTGATAAAATAATGAAGAGATACATACTTAGAGAGTGGGTACAGGTGGGTTGTTCACAGATTTTTGTGTTCAATGATGCTTAAGGCAGCTCAATAACACAGGAGGCAGTCAGCTCCCCTGCTTCAGTGCAGTTGTGGTCTTTAGTACTGGCAGAGCACAATGTGCAGCATTTTCTCACTAATTTCTCCTCCCTTCAGCCATAGGCTGGTTCTGTCTAGTGCCTGCATCTCTCAGATCCTTCTGAGAGCAGTTCTGAATCTGAGCAGAGAGAGGCAAGCTGTGTTTTACTGAGTGAGACTCAAAGTGATGAAAACAAGCTGGGTGAGGGAGAAAAAAGGTGAATGTGAAGAGGATGAGAAAAACACTCCTTCAGTGCCTCTTAATCAGTGATCCCCACACGCTTTGCAAAGGCTCTCGGAGCTCTGCAGGGTGGGGAAATGTTGCGCTCTGGAAAGACGAGTCACAAAGAGGAGCTGGGAGTGGGGGCTGCGAGTGAAGCCCGCAGCCAGTGCAGGGCACAGACAAAACCAGTGGCTCCAATGGAACAGCCTGCCAGTGCCGGTTTTGTGGGTTTAATCTACAGCTTCTGAATTCTCTTTATACGTGAAGACCCACTGAGAAAACAGAGATGAGGGAGGGAAGCTGTGAAAAGGGCATGAAATTAAAGCTAAAAGCTCCTCTCACACGGCACTGGCAGAAGCAGAGGGCTTTTGCTGCCTCACATTGAGGGCTGAGACAGTGCATCTCAGGTAATAATTCCTTTTGCACAGACCCAAGGGACACAGCTGCCACTTGGCCGAGCCAGGAGGGAGTGTGGCACTTCTGGGGGTCATTCATCACCAAACAAACAAAGGATCCCATCAGCGTTCCGGCCCTTTCTGTAAGGTGCTAAACTGAGAAGTCCTTTGCTCTCTGTCGTCTCCTGTGACACCTGAAGTTTCTAAAGGAGAGGACAGAGTTTTCTGCAGTAACAAAACACAGTAATTTCCTTCAGGAGCTTTGGTTTATGCAGAACTGCAGTGTTTTGCCTTAGCAAAATTAAGAACTGGGAGAGCCGTGTGTAACAATGAAGAGACTGGTACATGGAGCAGTTCTGCTTCCAGATTATACAAATATCTTCCCTTTTGGTGCCCTAGTAAGAAAGAAAACTCACTTCTTATAAAATGTAAAATGTTATTTTGAAGAAAACTTGAAGTGTTTTCTAAAAGAAAGATACAGCTGTGCCCAGTCTAAGCATATAATAAAGCCTTCTCTAACAGGTAGTGAAAAGTCTTGATAATGCACCTCCCCAAGACATTGCTTTAAACATGGTATAACTGCATTTTACTTCAGAAGTAAATATTTTAAAATAAGATGAAAATATTAGAAGTATTTTATTATTATCTGTAATTACACCTCCAGCAAAAGATCCTTGATCTTTGATTTGTTGTTTGATTGCTGACCAAAGGATTCCTTGCTCTCAGATGTATTACTGGTACTTCATCTACAACTTGCAGCTTAAGCATCTCTTAAATATTTGATGTGCATCCCAAATAGCCATAGGTAGTGCTTAGCCATACATTTTCCAAAATGTACCTTTAAGGCACAGTACAGTAAATTTCAAGTGGAACAGTAACCATAAAAGCTGCATTCTACTCTGAGTGTGCAGTTGGGTATTTTATGGCTAAAGCTGTTACTTGTTTAAGACTTGGTGTTTATCTTTGCATAAGGAAAAAAATAACCTCCAGGCCCCCAAAAAGGAACAAAAACCCCACAAACAAATGAACAAGGAAACAAAAAAAAACCCACAAAAAAAGCCCACACCAAAAGACCCACCACAACCAAAACCCACCCACTTCCCAAAAAAATAACAAAAGTCCAACAAAAAACAAAACATCTGAATTAATTAATCTAAACCTCTCATTTTAAACCTATAACTATATTAAAATTGTTTTATAGAGGACTGTCACTGTGAGCATAAAAATTACTGGTGCTATATCTGAAAAAATCTATAAGAGTGCAATCAAATTTGCAATAAATGAATAAATAATTCCAAATTATTTTATTGCTAGCTATTTTTATTTTAGAATTGAAATTTTCCTACTGCAATCTGAAACAAGTACAGGGGAACACACCCGTATAAAGTTTTATTTACAATTTGTTAGAGAAATATGGATTTTAGCAAGTACTCTGGACTTGGGTTTTTATAATCTTGAGCAAATTCCTTCCCTCCAACTCCTCAGATGAGAGTCCAGATGCCAAACTTGTGTCATAAACCTCTTTTACACCCTAGTAAAACTTTGCAGACCCAGACAGCTTGTCCTCCCATGACTGCGTTTTCCTTGGGGGAGAGAGGGGAAAACTTTTTCAGTTCTGATTTTGTCAAACTCAAACAGGGAATGAAGGCAAATGCAAAGTTGAAGTGATTGAGTACAAACAATAATAGACACCAGGGTGCTGGAGTTTTTTGTGGCTTTGTATCATTTCTGTGCTATCACTGTGCTAAAGATGGTTTATTTCAGGATCAGCTGGCATTAAAACTTGCCAGTTTTATTATGCTGTAGTGGTCACAGATGTGTCAACACTGGGAAGGAAGCTGGTGTTTGTAAATCCAGCTGCTCTTGTTTGCAAGTGCTATAACACAATCAACTAAAAATTCTTTATTGTAGCAGATACCACAGATCACATCACTGTTTTTAAATAATAATAACCACTTCCATTTTTTACTAAACAAATACGAGCAGACTTTAGGTTTATTTACTGAAGATAATCTAATGCTAATCTGCTTTACTTCAGTTTTATGACAACTTTGGCACTTTTGTGTATCTTCTTGAAGGTAGACAAATTTCTCACCTGATTTTTGTGAGGGAGCTGTTGGTGTTGCCTGGATACAGCTGGTGCTGTGTGGAGGGTGCTGCAGTGCTGCCAGCAGGGCCAGTGTGGTACACTGATTTATAAATGCATTATCTGTTAGAGCAGCTCGGCCTTTCACATCAGCGAGGGACAGGAGCCAATGCAGTGTTATTTAGTCAGCTTTTTATGAGATATTTTGGCTTCCCAATGACTTCCATGAGCGTTGAGTGCTAAGAGAGTGTTTATTTACCTTTTAACATTACTGTCCTAGGAGCATCTTGATCTGTGCCATTCACTAATTTAGGTTCTGTGCATTAAAAATGCCACAGGAATAGTCAAATCAGCTGAGAGATGCTGGTGTTTTATAGACACCATTTTTGCAACTCTTCTATAAGTTTTCCTAGCTCTTTCCATATTTACACACTGGATTTTCATGGCAACACCCTGAGTGCTTTGGACTTACTTTGTATATTACTACAATATCCTAAATCACAGTGATCGAAATTGTCTTCATATACCACTTTAATATCTCTGTGAGAGCTGAAAATTAAAACCTTAAAATAGCTAACTTCAATGCTAGAAAATATATCTGGCTCAGGTTCCACAGTCCAACTCCTGCACCTTAATAAAAAGTAACTTAGAGTGTCAGAAGTACCAATGACTGGCCATTTCTGGGTGCACACCTAGCAAAGAAGATGTTATCATAAGCTGAGCAGGATGCAGGACTCTGCAGTGAGAAATAAGTCAGAAATCCCAGTGGCAGGCACAGCAAACCTTGCAGCAGTGCCATATGAGCTGCATTATATAGTTTTAATCAGGATGTAGTTAACATGTGAAAGTCACCATTGAAAAGAATTTGTGGAGCTGAGAAGCAGATTTTTATAGATCAGTGTTTCATGATTTGTTCTCTGAAGCATCTGGTCCTCATCATTGTTTGAGGCAGGATTTTAGTGATGCCTCAGTCTGCTTTACAATAGCCTGGGCATAATTAATAATTTACCATGGAATCCCTGAATGTAGCACACGCTCTGCTCCATTGCAAAGCCTGCTTTATTTACAGGGCTGCAGCAGGGGCTGGCACCGGGGACACTGCAGGCGTCATGTGGTCATTCACAACCAGGAATCAGTCAAGGCAGCTCTGAGTTGTCTGTTCAGGTCAGGGGTGCTCTGAGGTCTCTGCCCACTCAGCACCAGGTGAGCACTTTGGTGAGCTTGGATCAGCTTTTCCCAGGTTTGTACTGGAGAACTGAGACCCTGTGGCCAAAACTGCAATTTTACTGTGAATTAAAAAAAACAATTTACAATTTTTCTTGAATTAAAGAAACTGTTCCATTAATTCTGTAAGGGAATACGGCCTCATAGGCACAATCCCTGCTAACAAGTGCTGGGATTTTCTTCACTGTAAGAGTGGTCAAGCACTGGAACGAGCTCCCTGGGGAAGTGATGGAGTCACCATCCTGGAAGTGTTCAAACACTGAGCAGGTGGGGCACTTTATGGTATATTTAGTGGGCATGGTGGTGATTGGTCAAAGGCTGGACTTGATGAGCTTGGAGGTCTTTTTCAACCCTAATGATTCTGTGACTCCTGTGTTCACCAGTGTTTCTAGACATGGCAGCTGGGTGTTTGGAATCTTTCTTCAAAAATAAAAAGTTCTTCATAATGAGGGTGAATGGATGCCAACAAGGTGAACAAAATTTCAGAGAAACAGCCTTGCTGCTGGAGTCTGGTAAGAGGTTACTCTAAAAGAGAGAGGTTGTTAATGCCACTTATTTTATTGAACAGTACTGACACCCACTATTTATCAAGTGCAGGCATTTTTCCTGACACTGTGTCTAATAAGGCATTGCATGTTAACAACATGAAGATGTTTGTTCTCATATTGGGCTGGTGAACTGGGTTTATTTTGTCACTGTAGCTGGCCAGAAAAGACAAGGACTGTTATGTGCAGAGCAAGAAAGCTGGATACAATGCATATTGTCCATAGGTGTTTATTTTAGAATCTCATACCACATTTTGCACCAAATTCTACACTAAAATCTACTTTAAAAACAAACTGCACTTAAATTCTCTGTAGATGTCTGCAGGTGAGTGATTTGGGGCAGGGGCTGTATTTGTGTTCTATGTGTTCAATTCACGCCACAGTGGGGCCCTCAACTCCCAGCCTGATCATCTAGGTGCTGCTGCAATATAAAAGTAATAATGATGATAATAAAATTAACAGCTACAGTTAGCTGTGACAAGCTGAGTGGTTTTTTTTTTCACCTCCAGCTGGTAGGAAATTGCAGTACATATTTTTCTCCAGACGTAGGCTTGTACTTGGGCTTTCCATTACGTAGAAAAAATATCCCTGCATTTTCTTGCTCACTTTCTGTGTTCATCTGCTTCGGTGACCTTACTGATATGAAACCTTGTAAAGTGGTGAGCTAACACTGACAGACACAGGAGGTGAGACACAAGAATTTGCTTTAATGAGCAATGCTGATATGCCCACTGATTAGCATCAGTGTTCCTTCCACACTGTTACATAAACAGGTATCAAGGCTGAGCTTGCCACTGGCATTGGAGCTGCTTGCATGGCTCTGCTTTTTCTGGCTGTGTCATTGTAGAAATGTCAAGCAATTTTTGTATTTTGCTCTTTGTTTTGTTGGGGTTTTTTTTTAATTCTGGGGTTTTGATTGAAGCAAAGTACAAATTCTCTAAATTTTCTTCTCTGATACAAATGTTTGATCTGACTCCTCACAACACATTGCTGCAGCACAACTGTACTGAGTGCTCAGGTTTTGCTGTTCATGGAGCTGAGAGGTTTTTTATCACAGACATGGCAACTTCTGACTGCTACTGCTACTATTTGTTCATTTCAAAGACAGGTGTCTTTGCTTGCAAAATTAGAATTCAAATTTTTGACATTTCGGTAGGTGCTGTACATAGCAACACAACCAGCATGTTTTGAGCATTCAGACAAGAGGCCATGAGCTCTATAAAAACAGCTCCATGGAGGGGCAACTTGAATGTCCTGAGAGCTGAAGAAGGACCTTGCCAAGAGGGGAGAGGAACAATTTATAAATGAAGGAATAAAAGACATGGAACAATTATTAAATGATAATTTCTGTTAAACAGACCGGATTCTAAGCATTGGCTATTCAGGGACACAGCTAAAGGACAGGACATGGGAGCCATCAGTGTAAGTATATTTTATTGAGCACCTTCTTCCACCCATTTATATCAGTGTCTGTGACTCCTTGTGGCATGATGCCCCAGACTTATACATGCTTGGGCAGAAAAAAACTTTCAATTCTTTAAAATTATACTGCCTCATTTAATTGGTGGATTTCTAGTTCATATCGTGTAAGAAATTCTAAATAATCTTCAGATTATTATTTACCACTCATTCTTTATAGACCACTTTCTTACCCTCTATCAGTCATTTCTTTTCCAAGCTGAAGAGACTTCACACAACTGATCTTCTCTGTCATGAAAGCCATGCTACAGCTATGATGATTCTTGTGGTCCTTATTTGGGTCATTTCGAGTTCAAGGCATAAATAAAATCCACATTTTGTAGTGGATCTGAAGGGGAAAGGGAATCAGTCCCTTCTTTTTTGAAATATTTATAGTTGAAAGCTTCCTTTCTGTATTTTGTTTATGGTGTGACTTGTCTGGACTCAATATCACAAGAATTGAGGGGTTTGGCATTATTATTTTTGGGGTTCATGGCCACCCCCACTCCCCCATCCCTCATAAACTTTCTTGACAGGAGCTGACTGTGGAGCTGGCATTTCCAGAGGTTATCTATAGAGTTTCCAAGATGTCCTTCCTCCATATTTAATAGGAATTTAAGTTATTCTCCCCTGAGTTTAATTTTGCCTTGCATTGCACGTGCCATTCCATATCGTGCATCCTTTCCTCATCACTCTCTGCAATTCTTTTTTAATATTGTTCAGTGTGTCCCCATCACCTGAACACTGCCAGCTCACTGTTCCTTCCCAGGTCATCTCTGAACTTCCATGGAGATTTTCTGGTAATGCTCTGTCTTATCTTCAGACCTCAACTTGGTGTGATTTTCTGTGTCTTAGGACTAAACAAGCCCATACAAGTAAACCACTAGAATTCCGTGGACAGGGCCCTTGAGATGGTCATTCTGAATACAATGGAGCAATTTCTGCAGCCAGAAAATTGATAGAGGGAAGGATTTTGATTAAATTGATTGCAAAGCAATCAATAAAATAATATTCCATTTAGTGGAAGTTTTCATTTACCACATAGAGGAATGATTTCTTTAGACTTCTCAAAGTTTTCACCTTATAAAGAGGAGACACGGTACAAAAAATGTCAAGAATGGGAAACCAAGTAACTGCATAACAAAAATGTGAAGAAAATAAGGTGAAGGTAAGAATTCCAGAGTTGCAGTATATTTTTATATCCTAAACTCTGTAAAGGATACAGCAGCTCTCATGTTGTGATGCCCAAAGCAAGTTGTAGGCAGGAGAAAGCAATATTAGAGTTTACATCAATGAGTTTTTAAGACACATCAGGAATTTAAGAAGAAAACCAGTAAATTCTTCCTTTGTACATCAGTATTTTATATCATATTTTTCAGGTTCAACATGTAGCAATGCAATTCAATAAGAAAACAAATACAGAGCCTAAGAAATTAAAAGTACTGCACTTCAGAAAAAAAAAAAAAAACAGAGCCTAAAAAATTAAAAGTACTGCACGTCAGAAAAAAAAAAAAAAACAGAGCCTAAAAAATTAAAAGTACTGCACGTCAGAAAAAAAAAAAAAAACAGAGCCTAAAAAATTAAAAGTACTGCACTTCAGAAAAAAAAAACCAACCAAACCCAAACTATTTTTAAGTTGCAAGCTTCAATTCTCAAAAGACAAAAATAAAATTAAGGGAATATAAGGTCAATCACTGAGTACTGTGCAAGATATAATTAAAAACTACCCTACTGCTAGCAAAACTATTTTGTTTTTATTTCACCATCTTCAGGGGAAAAAAGAAACACAATATCTTTGTAATTCTCCCAGTATTTAAGGATTTTTTAATGATTTTTAAAATAACAATACTTGAAATAAGATTGTTTAGAAATCAATAATATGTTTTTAGTTAGTTTGGACTAAAAATATATTTTTGCCTGTTAGAGATTTAGCATTTTCAGGGTAATTGATAAGGATAAATTAATATCTAATAGTCTCGGAACCATTATAAATGTGATATCTTTTCTGAGATATCTGATATCCTAAACAGGCTGTCTGGGCAGCTCTGTGGTCACTCACTAATTCCTATCAGAGTGGGTTGATTAAAACAGTGTGTCAAGGGGGGAATAACACGGGGTTTGGCTGCCAGTAATGTGGATGCAGTAAATTCCAGCAGGGAGTAACAAGGAGCTGGGGACAAGATCCTGTTCAGCAGCAGACTTGTAGCCAGAACAGGACAGATGTCTCCAGCCCAGCTCACTCTGAAATTTCCCTCAGTCTATAATAAGTAGTTCATAAATGGTTGCTCTTCCTCTGGCCTCTCAGCTTGAACGGAGCTTTCACAAACTACCTGAGTTGCTTTCAAGTATTTTCTTTTTTTTTTCCAGATCACTCACGTCGTTCCCTGAACTCAGTCTGTGTTTGCAGGATCACCCCATTTCACAGCTGTTAATTACTTGCAAAGCCAGGGGCTGCGCTCCTGCTGTGCCACCTGACCCCTCTCACTTTCTTCCCCAGACACCAGAGACCAACAGCTCTGATCCCATCTGTGAGCTCCTGTCATTTGTGATTTTTTATAGCATCATGTGCATTTTTAAAAATTTTTTTCGCTTCACACTTAGCTGAGAGGTGTTAATTTGTAAATAATATTTTTTAAAAAAAAATTAGTGAAAGCAAGAGGGAGAAGCCACTGCCAACTACAAAATGAGGGAATTCGAGACTGAGTTGAGCTTGGGCATTGATCTGTTGATTGATTCTGTGAGTGTCTCTGACTCCAGAGTCAGGTGTTACTAACTGGATTTTTAATGTTATCACTTACACCATCTACGTCTCTTGGCAGCAAATTCATCAATATTGCATTACCAGAAGAGGTGGGATTCAGGTGTTTTCAGTCATGATGACCATCTCAGAGGAGATCACTGAGACCCTTCCTGCTTGGAACCTCAGGTTTGATTGTGAATTCTGCTACTTTAGAAAAAAAAAATATCTCTGATTTTTTCTCTTCCTTATTTGATTCTCGGTTACAGAGGTTTGCTGAAACCTCCTCAGCTCAGTTCACCTAATTAATCCAAACACTGCTTACAAAGCCAACTAATTTTAGGGATTTTGTAGATTTGGGGTAGCTCTTACTTGGTAAAATTCTACTTGACTCAGCATAAAAATTGTCATATTGAAGCTGGTAAATAAAACAGGTGACAATCGGTGTGTAACCCCAAATATTTTATTATTCCATAATAAATGACCTCTCTGTGGGGACCATTCCATTAAAACCCCTGTGTAGGCAGCCTGAGACTGAAGTATGAGTCTACCAGCACAAATTTGTGAGGATTTTTCTAATCCTGTTTATATTCTTTAGTAGAATAATGCCACTCTGATATACTGCAAGACTTGAACCCACATAAATTTAAAAATACTTTATAAAATGTAAAATTAGTCCATTTTGACCTGAATCTACAATTCATTTCCTTGAAATTATACTGGTTTAAAGAATATTGGTATTGCACATGATTAGAAAATCAATAGAGATACAAGTCTAAGAAAAAGCAGATTAGAAAAAAATACACCAATTATACTCTGAATAACTTGTTTTAAGTATGCTTGCAACTGCATCTGATTCTGTTTTATGCAAACTAAAGAGTTGAAGCTTTCTTATCCCCCCTGATGTGAAAGTCCTAGCAGCCTAGAAGTATGTAGGCATATAATTTCAGGCATATATATGTACATAATACAATATGCAGTGCTCTGGTAACTGTGATGATTTTGATATGTCTTTTCTTGAAGAGGAAATAATAATGCCTGAATATGACTTGAATATTGGTGTTAAAATATTTTTAATATTTCACTTCTCAGGGAATAATCATTCAAAAAACTATTCAGGTTATTTTCTCCAAAGATTTATAATTCATTTAGAATGCAGTGACATTCACTGCATTCACATTCAGTGACATGCAGTGAAAGCTTTGAATTATCCTGTTTTTAAATTCTATCAAGGCAAGCTTCCTGTAGGAATGGGGATTTAACAATACTTCTAGGTTTGTACAATGAATAGCTTTACATTCTAGCTTTAAGAACATTTTAGAATTAACTTCAAATTAAACTTTCCCTCCACTTTATGGTGGCGAAAAAAAGTTTCACACGAGGCTGATGTTCCGTAGAGGGTTCAAGAACTTCACTTCTGATTTGGGTTATGAAATGAGATCTGAAATCAGGTGGGATTCAAGTGGTTTGAAGCTTCCTTTACAAACCCCTCGTGCTGAGCAGGCTCACCTCAGAACTCTGGCCAGGGGTTTGCACACATTGTGTGACAGAAATATCAGCACCTGAGGACACCGAGGTGTTTGAGGGCCCGAGGGCAGCCAGCATTGAGCAACCCTTGCACGGGCACAGCCCTGTGGGTTATCTGGCTCTCCTTTTGCATTACTCATGGATGTACCTGAAACAGTAGGGATCTGGAGGTGAGAGGTGTGGAATTCCAGGTGAAACCTTCATATCAATGCATTTAGTATTTAGTACACATTTGAAATAATATAATTTTTCCATATGTGAATAATCACTGAGGTTGGAGAAGCCCTCCCAGCCCACGGAGTCCAAGCTGTGCCCCATCCCCACCTTGTCCCCAGCCCAGAGCTCTGAGTTCCACGTCCAGGGATGGGGACAAAGAAGGCTTTAAAGAAAGTTATAGAGTAAGTTTGGGAAATTGTTCAAGTCACAGACATAATACTAGTTCTCCTGATTTCCATAGAACCGCCTAGGTATTTACATTTAAAATACCAGCTTCTCTTTTCTTTCCTTGTGTGTAGTTTCTCTAGTTTTTAAGGTCCTTGGTAGTATTTTGGCTGAAATATTACAGTGGGCTGAACACACATGGGTGAAGACAGGCTGTTGTTTTATTCCAGTAAATACACCCCTTGTGCTCTTTGGAGTTTTAAAGAACAGCCTCACCTGTGAGAAAGGAAGCAGTGAGCCAGGACATTTAAGATCTGAGTTTTGTTTCTGTTTGTGCCCCAGATTTCTCAAGTCTTGATGAAATCACTGCTTCTCTGTGACCCAGCCTTAGCAGTAATAAAATTGTGATTAGGGTATTTGTATTCTTTGGAGTGCTTTGAGCACTGCTGATTAAATGAACTGTGAAGAGATGCACGTTAGTGTCACTGTTCTGTTCCTGTTGAGAAATATTCCTTGATGTTTGCATCCTCAGTTTTATATCCAAACTAGCAAGTTGTTGATTGGTTCTGGTGCTTTGGAGTTTTTGTTGTTTACCAGATGTACTCCATGCATCAGAACATTTACTGCCTCGTGGAAAATATCAGGAAAAACTTCTTCCCTGTGAGGGTGGGGAGGCCCTGGCACAGGGTGCCCAGAGAAGCTGTGGCTGCCCCTGGATCCCTGGAAGTGTCCAAGGCCAGGCTGGACGGGGCTTGGGGCAAGCTGGCAGAGCGGGAGGTGGCCCTGCCATGGCAGGGGTGGCACTGCATGGGAGTTAAAGACCTTCCAATCCAAACCATTCCATGATTCTATGAAATAGATCTGGATTGATGCTTTTTGCACTTTGAGTGAGAGAAGATTCACTTGGGTTTGCACTGTCCTGTCTCCTGTAATCCAGGAATTCTGCTGGGCTGTGTCTGCCTCAGCAGATGCCTCAGTGCTTGGGATTGCTGGCAGTCTAACCCTCTGCATGTACTTTATATCCTGATTTGTTCCATTCTACCAATATCTAAAATAATTGGGATTTGCAGTGCAGGACCAGAAACACCTCAGCTGTTATATTAATATTTAATTTTCTAGTTTGTTTTAGTTCTACTGTTACAAACAGTGAAAGAAATAGAGAAGACATCGTAGATAAACAGACATAAATGTAATGGCAGGCATTTATTTATCCTATTTATTTCTTTGAACATTTATTTCAAGTACAGAAGTCTTTAACAAATCAGAGGACAGAGCCTGTAGTGCCAGAAAGGAAAAAAAAAGTTTCTAGGCACTAGAGAAACAATTTGAAGGCCTTTAAACAAGTTTTCAGTTTTCAGGTGTAATCCTATCTGGAAATGAAAAAGAGAAAGCCAAAAGCCTTTGCAATAGCTAAGTGAGCTGAAAATGGAGGATTTAATGAAATAAAAGTGATAATGCTAGGTCTGTGTTACATGCAATTTTAATAAAAGTCCATGTTGTGGAGAGCCCGAGGCTGCAGCACAGCATGAGTTTCAGATTTTCGATATAAAGAATCCATGTAGGTATCTAAGTTATCCAAGGCAGACAAGCCAGTGGAACTGATTCCTACCTTTACTTAAAGCTCTTTACATTGCACAGGGTACTTGAGAGGGGTCCTAATTATATTTGCATGTATTTTAAGTCCTCTTCTGCTGAGGACACTTGCTCTGTATTTATATTTTCATTGAACATAAAGTCCCACCAATATTTCACACAAGTGAAAGGACAGAACAAGAAAAGAAATGCCAGACATTTAAAGAACATTCTCTTTATATAATCAATTTGTACTCCAACTGTGTGCCCACATTTTTGCATGCAGCTACAGCTTTGTCTTCTTGACATTAGAAACTTCAGCTGCTGAATTTTCTTTTGAAATTTTACTGCTTGTGATAAAAAACCCCAGAATATTGCAAAGCCATAATGGGCCTTCCCCATGAAAGACCACATTTCAGAAAAAATACTCCAAATCCTTCATTAAAATTGTTCAACTATTTATGTGTTTATTTCTATGTATGAATATACCTCCAGCCCTGGGCCCAGCACAGGAAGGGCCTGGAGCTGCTGGAGAGAGCCCAGAGGAGGCTCCAGGATGAGCAGAGGGATGGAGCAGCTCTGCTGGGAGCAGAGGCTGGGAGAGCTGGGATTGTTCAGCCTGGAGTGGAGAAGCGTTGGGGTGACCTCAGTGTGGCCTCCCAGGGCCTGAAGGAGCCACAGGAAAGATGGAGAGAGACCATGGACCAGGGATGGAGGGACAGGACACAGGGAATGGCTTCCCAGTGCCAGAGGGCAGGGATAGATGGGATATGGGGAAGGAATTGTTCCCTGTGAGGGTGGGGAGGCCCTGGCACAGGGTGCCCAGAGAAGCTGTGGCTGCCCCTGGATCCCTGGAAGTGCCCAAGGCCAGGCTGGACGGGGCTTGGAGCACCCTGGGGTAGTGGGAGGAGTCCCTGCCCATGGCAGGGGTGGCACTGGATGGGCTTTAAGGTCCCTTCCAGCCCAAATCATTCTGTGATAACTCTGATCTCTTTGAATTTTTTCTATATTTGTTCAATGTTTTCTACCCTTTGTGCTATATTAAAAGAAAAAAAAATCAGTTAACATTCAGACAGGAAAATTATCCTCTATTCTCTCTTTAGGAGACTGTAAATAATTTAAATTAACTTACATATGTATTCAAATTTTCAATAATATGCAAAAATCAAAATTAAATTCAGGCTCTAAATAGCTTAATTTAAAAAATTGATATTCAGAATTGTTTATAGAAGCATCTATTGGCACACTGATTTCTCCCAATACCTAAGTATTGATCTATATTTATATAACTGTATCTGTTTCTAGTCTAAAGGAAATATTTTTCTTCTTTTCCTTTAACATGGATTATCTAATAATTCTTTTACAACATAGTTATAAATTTATTTCCTTTGGCTTACTTGTAACACTCCCTGTATTTTCACTGGTTAGAATCAACCTTCTTTAGCCTTTAAGCTATTTAAGTCCATCACCTTGATTCATTTTGTCTTCCTAGAGAAAATTGAGAAAGACAGGCACTTTCTTCTGGGAGTTTATTACTCTTACATTACAGATTTCTTAATTCCTTGAAGGTTTTCTACATGAATATGACTTTAAACACTGGTATGGATGGGTTAGAAACATTCATTACTACTAATGAACAAAATGTGTTAAATATAGTAGTGAAAAACAGTGCAGGAAAACAGGAGATTGCATAATTGATTCCTGCTTTTGGCTGAAAAGCCAACAATTTGTCCCTTTCTGATGACAGGGCACCAGAGCGGGACACAAGAGTGACCTGAAATGCACATGGCAGTCAGGGGTGAAATCCTGGCCCCCATTTACATTAATCCAAGGCTCCTTGGAGCAAGTTTTTAATGAAGATGTCTGGTGTTATCAGAGAGATCATTGTTCTCATTTGATTGGCTTCTAGCAGACCCAGCCGAGTGTTTGAAGACATCACAACCTCTTCCACTGCAAAGATTTGTGCCAGAGGTTTTTAGATTGCATTTTAGGGGAAAAAATCACTAAGGAAAGCCCTGGCAGAGCTGTCCAGGCCAGTGGTGGAGTCCTCATTCCTGGAGGGATTGAAAATCCCTGTGGGTTTGGCACTTAGGGACATGGGTCAGTGGTGGCCTTGGCAGTGCTGGGAGATGGATGGAGCCAATGATCATAAGGGTATTTTTCAACCTAAATTATTATTTGATTCTGTGACAGTAGGTATGAAATCAGGCGAGGTAGATGGTCCCAAAGCATTGCCATGGCTTTTTAGCCACTGCCCTAATGAATCTAACCCCAAACACCCCTGGTCTCCTCAGAAAAGGGTTGGTTAGAGCTTGGTGCTGATAACCCCAAGGTCGTGGGTTTGATCCCACTTCCACTTAAGAGCTGCTCTTGATGATCCTTGTGAGTCCCTTCCAACTCAGAATATTCTGGGATTCTGTGAATTTCATACTGCTGCCGGTTTGAAAGCAAGTTTCAAATTGATGCTTAAGCTACCCTAGAGAACAAGGCCTACTTTTGAAAGAGTAAGGTGCTGAACATTAAATATATGGCTCACATCCCTGAGTAGGACAAGGATATCCCTTTTACACTTCCTGCTGACTGAGGAACCTCTAATCCTTCTGACTGTGAAATATCTTGGCAAATGAGCCTTTTTTAATTTTGGGAATTTGAGTTAAATTGCTAAGGAGACAACAACAATGGCACTGCTTATGGAATTGTTTAACAAGGAATCCCAGAGAGAAATATGTGCTGAGGATTCCAGCTTCTGCCTGACTCCCACGAGATAAAGAATCTTCCCTGTTGCCATATATTTCTTCTGACTGCTGCCTCTGAATGATTTAAACTGGAAGCAAAGATGTTTCCAAAAGGACAGTGTGAACCCTCTTGAATTTAGGAGCAGATTTAGGAAAAAAAAGAAACAGTTGGAGTTCTACAAATTACTGAAAGATAGATCCCTTCACATGAATGTTGCTTGCAATACTTCCCACCATAAAAAGGATGAACATGCACTCCAGTCTCAGTCTTACTAAAGCTTGTGCAATAATAGTTATCCCACTAATAATGTTTTCATTTCTCTCACTTTTTGTATCGCTACAACTGCACAGGCTATAGAATTTATTAGTAATTATTCTGAAATAAAAATATGTATAGGCTTAATTTACATAGTCTTTAAGCTGTCATTCTCTGAACTAACTTGTAAAATGAAATAAAAAAGGTAGAGATGACATTTACAGCTGATTTGTAAAATGGGGGCGAGCTTTGATGAAATACACTTTGAATAATTGTAGTCTTAGCACCTATTAGGAAGGTGGATTTGGAATGAAATCCTGAGTGGTGAATTATTCTGTACAGCCTGGGCTGCAGTGCTCCACAGATTGATGGCCTTTTAACAGGTAGAACAATTCAGTGGTGTGAGTAGCAGGGCAGCTGTGGAACGAAATTAAATGTAATTGAGATGATGAATTTTACTTTAGTGGGAGACCACCAGCTATGCCCGTGCAGGGAGAGCAGCAGGAATGCAGCAGTGCTGTGTGCTCATTCTGCCCTTCTGGACAGCAGGATGGGGCTGCTTGAACTGGATTCTCACAGGCTTTGAGTGTGTTGCCTGTGCCGTTTTTACATGTTTAATTCAGCACAAATGTAGGGGTCGTTATAAAGCCGCATAGATCCCATAACCGAGCAAATTCTGGACATGCAATGGGTGCAAAACATGACAGTGGGTTATGGAATCAGTCTGTGTAAGGAGTACAAACAAAATCCCCCAGTCAGGGCTCTCTTGGGTCTTTGTCTCTTCCTCTTGAAAATGATTCTGTGATTTTGAGCTCCTTACCCTCTCCCAGGGTTATTCATTTATATGTGAATCTTCCCAGGGTAAAGAAGAATAGAATCACAGAATGATTTGGGTTGGAAGGAACCTTAAAGTTCATCCCATTCCACCCCTGCCATGGCAGGGACACCTCCCACTATCCCAGGGTGCTCCCCCCGTCCAGCCTGGCCTTGGACACTTCCAGGGATCCAGGGGCAGCCACAGCTTCTCTGGGCACCCTGTGCCAGGGCCTCCCCACCCTCACAGGGAACAATTCCTTCCCCATATCCCATCGATCCCTGCCCTCTGGCAGTGGGAAGCCATTCCCTGTGTCCTGTCCCTCCATCCCTTGTCCATGGTCTCTCTCCATCTTTCCTGTGGCTCCTTCAGGCCCTGGGAGGCCACACTGAGGTCACCCCAAAGCTTCTTTTCTCTAGGTTTATCTCCTTACCGTTCTTTTGCAAGATGTCTTTTAATAAGAGCCACTTTCAAAAATGCAGTCAGTTTACTTGAATTATGTTTTCAAGTACCTGACCCAAAATTTTGCTCAACACTTTGATATAGGTTCGTATATGTGTTAAAAACCTTTGAGGAAATTGCAGCAGATAGATAAGGGTTAATTTGGTTGCAGGCACTCAAATTATGCTTCCTAAATACTTCCATAAAAAGGTAATAAAATTCTATTGTCACAGTAATCTGATGGGAATGTAGAGGTGACAGTGATATATTTATTGCCTCTATTTAGGCCTTTGTTTCAGACCTCATGCATTGATTAATTTTTAGATCAAGTTATTTGATTTTATTTATTGGTTCATCCAAGAGCTCAACTCAGACTATGCCACTCCTTTGGAACAAAAATATGAAGCAAAACCTGGAAGACTCAAAAAGCTGTGGTAGCAGATGGACTTATCAACAACCCTTTGCCTTTTTTTTTTTTTGAACTCTGGCAACAACCATCTAAAATGAGGCTAATTAATTACAATATTTCCCCATAATTATATGATAAAGATTTCTAGTGCCAGAGACTGTGCAGCTTTGTATGGTAATTTCTTGGTTTAAGTGGAGTAATTTATTCTGGAGGCTAATTGATGATGAACAGATTATTAAAGTTGGATTGCACGACACTTCTTTCTGCATTCTCCTTAATTTTGAATAAGCTCAGAGTGATTTTAAATAGGAGGAAGCAGCGTTGTGAAAGGAGGGAGTGGAACACTGCAGACCTTGCCTTACACCACTGATGAAATTCCAGCAGGGCCATAAACGTTTTGGTGTGCATCATAAAGACTTCTGTGTGGAGCAGGAGCCACGTGGCACAGCTCCATTAAGGTTGTAGTTTCAGAAGCAGTCATCAGGAATTCACTTTAATAATAAGTTCTAAGTGGTTTAAAAGTAAAACTAATGGAAGTTACCATTTATATTCTTTGAGAAATTCTTTTAATATTTTCTGTGACTTGACCTTTATTTTATGACAAGATATCTGAAAGGTTGATTTGTATGAGTCATAGCTATAATTATTATACTGTATGAAAAAAAAAGAAAAAAGGAAGTCAATGGATTTTCAAAACGACTTTGTCAAAAAAATTAAGAATACTTTAGAAAATCTTTATATTACACTATCTAAAAATGTTTTTTACCACGTCGGCCACTCTATCAGTCTGCAATTTAAAATGTATTTTAAAAGAACTGTGGAATAGATGAGTCTTTGCGGAGTATACAGCGAATGTAAGCATCAAGCTGCACATCCCCATGTATAATTCTATAGATGTATGGTGGAGATCTGTAAGAACCATCTGAACTGAGCACATTTAGCTGAGTATGAAACACGGATACATCCACTGCTCTTAACAAGTTATTAATGGGATTTCTGGCTGGTGATACAAAATGTGCCTTCATTATTCTAACCCTAAAGTTAGAATTATTTGGTACTCTGCATGGTGGAGGATTCCAAACATTTGATGGATGAAAGAGCTCTGATAAAGAATCTTGGGATTATTTATGCTGTGTTCTCCTCTTGAGAATTTAAGCTTAGATTTTCAAAGGAACCGGAGTTATTTTTTCTCCCATAGAAAGCTTAAGGATTTTGTTCTTATTTACACTAAATGACTGCAGACTGTCCCTGAGTAGAAAGGAGCATTAATTTATATGTGAATCTTACCTGCCTTATTTAGGCTCCTTTGAAAAGTCATCCTAATGCAAGCAGCCTTATTTACCTGAAGAGAATTCCCATTAAAGAAGGGAAGGCTGCTGGAATAAACTCAATCTACTCATACAGAATCAGATTCTATCTGTCTCTCTAGGTTTGTAATTTGCAAATTTGTAGCTCTTGCCTTTGAGGACTAAATGTCTTGCTCTTCTCATTTCTTTCTCAATAAAGTTAACAGTGGAGCTCCTTTGCTGGTTTGGGTTTAGGCAGAGGGGAGTTGATTTACCAGCATGGTTCTTACTGTGGGTATTTCCAGAAGCCCTTTATTTGGGGAAGTTGATAGGAAAGTCCACAGTTACTCTTCCTAAGAACCCCTGCTGGGCAGTGCACTGAATTCATTATGACCTGTGTGGAGGGATAATTCTGAATTTACTTATTTCCTTCTCTTCGGTGAGATCCCAGGAAGGGCCAGGCTGGAAGGAGCACAAAGGTCCCACCTGGTGGCCCCTCGCTGCTCCAGCAGGGCCATCCCAGAGCACAGGGCACAGCAGTGTGTCCAGAGGGGCTGGAATATCCCCAGGGAGGAGACTCCACAGCCTCTCTGGACAATCTGGGCAGGGCTGGGGCACTGCCCAGGGAAGAAGTTCTGCCTCCTGTGCAGGGGGCACTTGCTGGGCTCAGTCCCTGCCCGTTCCTCCGGGGCCATTCCAGGCCCCCCGGAGCAGAGCCCAGGCCCTGCTCTGCCCCTCCCTGCAGACACGTGAAAAACTGCTATAAAGCAAGGGAAATATAAAGCAAACGGGTTATGGTCTGCTGTGCATTTTGTGAGTTGTAAAAAAACATTTTTAAAAAGAAAAGTAATTAGTTACAAATTGATTAACACAAATTAAACAGATTCCCATTAGCAATAATGTTCTTATTTATGCCATTACTTCTAAAAGGGATGTAAGTACGTGTTTCCATTACGGATATGTTTCTCACTAAGGAATTTAGACCATGGGTTTCTTAAAGGGGTTTTGGATCCTTTTGGGATGACCACATATGTGGGGAGTGTTTGCTCTTGTTGGATTTCCAGGAGCCCAAATATTTAGAGAACTGCTATTAACTATTCATGCCTTGGCTCTGTTACAGTCTGAATAAGACCAGGACTAGCAGCAGTGGCTTTCTTATTTTATAAAATAATTTTGTGAAATAAATAATTGAGGGGTTTTTTTATACTGAGTTTTGTCCCTTAGGGAACCTTTCATACGCACTTTATAACTTCCTGAAAATAGGGAGATTATACTCAGAATAAATAGCAGGCAGCTGTGAGCTAGGAGTCTATAATGCCAGTAAAGGGATTTGGTGATTTCATAAACCAGTAAGCAAAGTTTGGGTGTCTTGAACACTACTCAGACCCTCCAAATGGAAGGAGTATTCTGTAATTCAACTCAGTTTTTGTTTGGTATAACATATGGGTCAGAGTAAATGATTCATACTGACAGGATGGAGCCCTGTGATTTTACAAGAGCCATCTCCAGGCCAGTAGCACTGAACATTTCATTTCTGTTTTCCTCTTTGTTCTCTCTTTTACTTGCCCTTCACACTACAGTACTGCTGTGTCATAGAGTCCTTAACTTGTTTCTTTTTCAGAATTTCAATTATTTTGATCTGAATATCTGTTTGCATCTTCATGTTTTAAATGTTTGAGAAATTATACTCAGAGTTACTGAACAGTAGATAAGTGTCATGGAAACGGTGAAGAGAATAAGCTTTTAAGCCTTATTTTGGTGAGTTACTAAAGACTTTGATAGGAACAAACATAAATAAACACTGAATTGTGATTCACATCAGTTGTAATTCAGATAGTTACTTGATCTGATGTTAGCAGTGTCTTGGCTATAATTTGTTATATTGTGCGAGGCATTTGCATAAAATCGTTTCATACTTGTAAAACTAAAATTGCTTCTAACTGTGAGAATTTAGTCTGCACCTGTACTTGTCAGGTCAGATGAGTGGACAGAGATGCTTTTTCTCCAGGGCTTTCCCAAATTCCTCTGAAGTTTAGTGTATTCAGCTGGAATTCTAAGATAAGGAAAGGGGGGGTTTTGTTTAAATACAGTGTCTTCATACACTGTGCATCTTAGTTTATCCTTCTTATGGATATGATCTGGAATACCCAGCTGACCTAACCAAGCCAAACATGCTCAGCTTCAGGCAGAACTGGGATCTTCAGAGGGGATCTCAGGAACAGCAGCTCATTTTTCTGAATGTGAAAGTTCAAAACGCGCGTTTGGGGTAACATCTGATCAGCACTTACAGAATTTCTATCAAATGTGTGCAGTGTGGTTTCTCACACAAAACATGAACTCAAATCCACTTCTTTGTCAGTTGGGCTCTCAGAAAAAGACAATTGCCTGTTGAACCATTAAAGTAAAAACTGTTCTTCTGACAGCTGTACAGGGAAATCATGTTCTGCTCTTAAAACTCTTATCAGTAGGACTGGTTGGAGATTTTCCAAGAGAATAGTTTTTTCATCTCAAAATGCTGTTTCTTTGAGCACGTGTTGATTTCTGACAAGCAGAACTAGAAGAACTAGAATTGTGTCTGTCAGGGAGGTCCCAGTCAGGTGCCTGGTTGTTCAATAATGTTAGTGGCTTTGGGGAAAGTCAGGAAACTAGTGAGAATGTTCTTAATTTCAGCTAACAACCACCAGGTATTCCCAGGAGCATATTCTCCATAAAAACACTTTTCTTTTGCATTGTTTCCAAAACAAAGTAATGTTGAATTTCATTTTGGCAGTATAGAGAAGATCATCTTAATTAGGAGTGATTTTTTTTAATAACCTATATGCCATAAAAAAGAAAGCCTCCCAGAGTAAAAATGTTTTTTCTTTGGAGCTTTTGTCATCAATCTTTTCATGTCTAGAGCTACAATTTTGTATGTTACATCCTTTGAAAAAGATAAAATAATCTCCCTAATCCTCAAAGCGTAAGCAAGGGTAAGGTAAATGTGTATAAGAAGGGCAGATCTAGTTCATAACTGGCATCCTGTGCATATTCTGATGGCACAGCTGCAATGAAGTCATTGACAGCAAGGGTGAAACACCTCCGGGTCTGTGAGGGAAGACTTCCACATATCTGATTAGGAAAGGCTTGGCATGGCCAGCAGCTGAGGGAAGGGATTCTCCCCCTCTACTCTGCTCTCCTGGGAGCCCAGCTGGAATGTTGTGAGCAGTTCTGGTGCCCAGCACAAGAAGGACATGGAACTGTTGGAGTGAGCCCAGAGGAAACCATGGAGTTGCTGAGGGGACTGGAGCATCATCCCTCTGGAGCCAGGCTGGGAGAGCTGGGGCTGCTCAGCCTGGAGAGAAGGTTGTGTGGACCAAAGGAATGGCAGTAGAATGATTTTAAAGGAAAATGCAAAACCTCTCTGTCCACTTCAGGTGCCAGCGATGAGTTTTTATTAACTGTTACTTTAATGGCTGCACATAAGTATTCAAGGATAACAATTAAGGTATGCAAGCACATTGAAAACAGTGGGAACAGGATTTTAAAATAGGTCATACCCTTAATAGTGCAAAAATGGGTAGTCAGATGTCTTCATTGCAAAGTGCTGCTGCAAAAGAGGTATGAAACATGATAAAAAATATTTAAAAAGGTGAGAGATTTTAGGCATTAATCCTCTCTGACTGCAAAGTATGATAAAGGAGTGACAGAGAAAAAAAATTACGGATGTGGTACTCTAGAAATGTTGCAATTTAGGACATGTACTGAAAATTAGGAAGATTTGCTACAAAAATAACATGGCCAAAAGGACAAGGGCAGTGCCTGCATCCCACTCAAGGGCTGTGTCCAGTTCTGGGCCCTCCTGGCCAGAGAGCCCTGGAGGGGCTGGAGCGTGTCCAGGGAAGGGAACGGAGCTGGGAAGGGGCTGGAGCAGCAGGAGCAGCTGAGGGAGCTGGGAAAGGGGCTCAGCCTGGAGCAAAGGAGGCTCAGGGGGGACCTTCTGGCTCTGCACCAGCCTCAGACAGGAGGGGGCAGCCAGGGGGGGTCGGGCTCTGCTCCCAGGGAACAGGGACAGGAGGAGAGGGAACGGCCTCAGGCTGGGCCAGGGGAGGGGCAGGGTGGACAGCAGGAGGAATTTCTCCCTGGAAAGGGTGGCCAGGCCTTGGCAGGGGCTGCCCAGGGAGGTGTTGGAGTCCCCATCCCTGGAGGTGTCCCAGGAAGGCCTGGACGTGGCACTCAGAGCTCTGGGCGGGGGACAAGGTGGGGATGGGGCACGGCCGGGACTCCGTGGGCTGGGAGGGCTCTTCCAACTCTCCTAATTCTGGGATTCTGTGAAGACCTGACTGAAGCTCTGCCCTCTTTATATGTAACTGTGGAGGCACATATTTGTAGCAGATCTGAATCTTCCCTGCTCATTCCCAAGGAATTAACAGAAATCCCTGGAAACATGAATATTATGGTCAGAGATCTTTGATCTGATGAGCATAACATGCTCGAGGCTCATATTTAGAAAAAAAAAAACCCAGCATGAAAGAAGTCTCCTAATAATGAATTACAGCAATGAATTATAGTAACAGCAGGAATAAAATTCTGGAGTGTTGCAGTGAGGCAACTTGAATTACAGCATCAAAAGCTTTGAAACTGTAGGAGGACAAGTTCACCATCTGATTTATTGGAACCTTTAAACAAAGATCATGGAGAAAAATGACAGTCTAAATTCAGAATTGACTTGCACATTAATGTAACTTACATGACAAAGGAGCAAAATTTAGAGCAGTTCAAAACCAGGCACTGGACAAAGCAGATTTCCTTTGCTTTCTGACAGTCTTCTATCAACTGCTGCTTTTTAAAGACAGAAAATCTCTTTCTTCCATCGTACAAGTTACATTTATTTTGCAATGGCACATTGTTTCACAACATCTTTGATGGTTGTTAAGGGAAGAAAACAGAAAAATTAATTTAAGAATAGGGAAACCAACTATTGGAAAGAGGCACCAAAATAAAGGAGATTGAGATGGGGGGGAAAAAAAAACTCAACAAGAAATTATACTCTTTTAAAATAGTAATGTTTTGCCTACCCTTTGAAAGTATGGACCTTCTTTTCTTTAAAAGTACTTTTAATTCTAAGGTATTTTGTAAACCCCTGTATTACGGTTGGGGAAAAAAAAAATTTAAAAAAAGAAGAAAATGCAGCCATTGTCTTTAAATTGTAGTGATTATATTTTTCAATGTCTTGAGTACTGTATTCTAACTTGAAAGAATGTTGATTTTCCGGAGGATTTTAGATACTTGAGTTAAGCTCAGAATAAATTATATCTGTTGTTACTATGTTTCACAATACTGGCTGCTGTTCAGTAAAACTAAAGGCTTTCCTCAGTGCAAGGATGAAATGCACTCCAAAACAAAGGATGACAAAAAAACTTTACAAGGCAATTTATACTGGACAATACTGCAGAAAACCTGGACAAAGGGAATTGCAGGGGATGAATTTATTCTCTAACTCTTCTCTGGTCTGAGAGAGAAATTTATACATGCAAAAGTGAAACTTCACATTCAGTTACTCTACAGAGGATTAGAAATGTTAAGATAAAAGATAAAATCTTCCTTCTAAGCCAAAGTGGATCTGTACAGAGTCTCTATTACATATTCTGTACTTGTCCCAAATACAGAGTTCTTGCAGAAGGAAAGATACAGCTTGGACTTTCAAAATTGGAACAAGTACTCATGTGGGACTTGGGATATGGAGCAAGGTCTCACTTGAGACATCAGTGGAAGTTCTGTGTTTGAAAAAGCTCAAACTACACAGACACAGATGTTAATTCTGGAGTCACATCTGAGTGATTGCAAAATCAGGAAAAAACAGTCTTGGCTGGGAAAGTGATTGCTTGGTTTTAAAGGTTGACTCTTTAGCTTGTTCTTACACAAAACTGTTACTGGTTTGACAAGGGGTTCCAAATTTTCATTGAGAAATGAATTCTGTGTACAGATGTTTGTTTTGATTTTATGAAATCATTAAGGTGGGTATTAAAATTCAAGCAGTTGGATACAAAAGCAGATTTTTTTTAGCTCAAGTATTTAAAAATGTAATGCCCAACATCATGTGTTTTTAAAACAAAAGTCTGAATACTAGGTTTATCAATGATTTAATTTAATGCATTAATAAATGCAACATAATCCCTCTGCCTCTATGTAACATAAATATGTGCAACTAATGAATGGCACACATTAGGTGCTACACATGGATAGACCTTAAATTTGCTCATCTCATGTGAATCTTTGGAATTATTTTTGTCAGTGATACTTCTCTGTCAAAATGTATAAATCAAATCATTTCAGATTCTTCTAGGATTTAGTTTTCAGTACTTGAATGCCTTTAATACCAGTTATAGTGCACTGGTGTTATAAAATAAGTGATATTAAATCACAAGGAAGAGTTGTGCACAGTGAAATGTATCCCAGAGTGCTAAGAGCTACTTAGTTAATTGTGCCTTTGTTAATGCCTTGAAAACAAGTCCATACCTTTTAAGTATCCATCCCAAAATGGCCAAGGTAAATGGGAACTTAGATGGATCTTTTCCATGGGTTTCATTTCCTTAGACAAAACCACATTTCCTGTATACAGTAAGAATGAGAGGGATTTTTTTTTAGTAGGTCAGTGATATTAGAACAAAATGCAAATGCACAGCTAAACTACATAACACAAATCCTGCTGTTTACTCTCTTGGGCATTACTCTGTGTTTGGTGCAATATTTTTCTAACATTTTATGAAGTTTTCCAATTAAATATTAATGTAACTTCTTCAAAGAGAAACAAAGATTTATAACCCTGAAGTGAAAGAGAGAGGATGAGAGAATTGATAGTGCAGATGGGCAGGAGAATTCTGCAGGAGCTCTGAACACTCTTCACATTTATTTGAGAAGCTAAACATACTATTTTAAATCAAATATGGATGTGTATTAGGTATGCTCTAATTGCATGTGGTGCATGATCATATGTCATAAATTAGGATCTTTCCAGTCCAGCAACAAACCATGTGCTCTATCACCATTTCATTTTTAAATACTTCTTCATATTTTGGGGGTTTTTTTGAATTTTACATTTTAAATACCTTAAACATTTGGGGGAAGAAAACCCAATTAAATTAGAATCTCAAGTAAGGCAACTAATTTTTTTTTTTCATTTTAAAATGCAATTGAACTTGTAATAAATAATGTACTGAAGCAGTGTGAAAAGGAAGTGATAAGCACAGCTGCCTGTTGGCGAGAGCGGGGCTGTGTGTGCCTGGTTCCTCAGCACTGCACAGGCAGTGCCTCATGTTTATGGAACAGCCTGCAACGTCTGCCAGCTGACTTGGGGGAATCAGAGATGTTTAAGATTCTGCATACTCCTAGATAATAGTCAAAGTTACCAGAAGGCGTAAAGACATGTTCTGAACCCGAGGTCAAATTCGTAAGGAAAAAAACCACGAAGAAGACCTACTATTTGTAAAGTCCCTTTGTATTCCATTGCAAAGAGACGAAGGGCAGAAGTCTGTGATTGTGCCACTCTGGACTTGCTAAATATTTTGGGGTTTCTGCCCACTTAGAAATTATGTAGCTAGGAAAATATGTCAGGACAACACAAAGGAATTAATCAGCAGGGTTGTTGCTTCAGTTGTAGCAGTGTGAACAATGTGTCGTCGCTGTAGGTGGGATTGAGGCGATGCACAGGGAAGTGGTGGGAGCTTTGCTAATGAGCTGCACTTCTGACTGTCTGCTTGCATTTCTGCCTGTTTACCCTTGTTACCTATTTATGCACTGTTCTGTTCCACAGCCCTCCGGTCAGACAGGGAGGAACACAGCAGGAAAATTCTGTTCATTCACAGCCACATATCCCCTGTTACACCCTCAAGGTAACAGGAGAAGGGTGAACACTTGCCTGTCTTGTGTCTCTTCCATCATGATTTGTTTTCATTTATTTCATGTTGACCTGGATAGGAATGATCAGTGAGAAGGTGGTGTTGGCTCCTTGAGATGTAAGTGCCACAGGAGAGTGGAAGAACCTGAACAGATCTGACACAGGACCACCAAGTCCATCTTAATGGGATGCCTGAATCAGCACATCCCCACAGCATAAGTGAAGAAAATACTAAACGTAAAACATTTCATAGACACTTATGTTCAGATATGTTCCAATAAATAGTGGCAGTCATCAGATTTGGGTATTTTCTGTTTGCAAAATTTTTAATGTTAAATTATCTCCTTGAGTAAAAGCACAAGAGGAAAAGAACAGCTGATAGTATTATCTTCTTTCTAGCCCAACAAAAGAAGAAACCATCTGAAAAATAGTGTGTAAAACTGCTAATTAAAATGGCAGGAGAGCATCACTGTGTGCTCAGTTCAGGGACAAAGAAGATAAGGGGTCATTATACATTGAGACCATGCAGAAAGTTATCATTAAATGGAAAAGAATTCATTTAAAGAGCAGGTCTATACTCACACCCACAAGAATAGCAGCAGAAAACGTAACTATTTCTCCATCCAGTGATTTTTCTGTGTAGCATTTTAATGGTATTAGAAAAGCAAAACTTACTGAAGACTTATTAAACACAAGTCATCATGAAAAAGCCAAGTGTTTGAGACAGAGCTTCCCTCAGAGCAGAACGTCGGGAAGGAGCAGAGCCGGCAATCTGGCAACCAGTGCAACAAGCAGCACTTTCTGACACAGTAGGAAAAAACATTCGCTCCTCTGTCTTTGCTGAAAAATATCAGAGGAGCATCAGCCTCACCACATGTTAGGGAGTCATGCCCAGATCCAGTCCCAGGCTTGGAATGGAGACAAGATTGCTTCCAGGGATGAGAAGATGGTTCACTTGTTTGTGTCTCTTTAACGTTTTGACCCTTGCGGGCAAAGCCTGTTATTTTAAAGTTTATTTTTGCTTCTGTAAAGGGGAAAAACATTGGTTGAGCAGCATTGCTGACAGCAAGACTGTCATTTTAAAAATTAGGTTATAATATGATTTTCAGAAGAAGAGTGCAGAGTAGGTCCCATCTGCTTCCCTCTGGACTGCAGCATGAAAGGGAACAGATGGGCATGAGTTATGCCAGAATGGTTGGGAGAGGCTAGAGAGCTTCACAGTCTTATCCTGTGTTATCAACAGCCCCTCTAAGATCCTATCCCTACCTCCAGCTTACAGTGCACTGCTGCCGTGGGATATGGGGGAACAGAGAGAGAACACGGAGCAGGTCATGCAACAAAAATACTTCCACAATGTTCAACTGCAGCTCAGGTGCCAGTTTGGTTGTTAATTATAGTCTTCCCTCTTGTTTTGTTCTGGAGTCATGCACAACCTCACATTCTGAATAGTTAGGAGAAAGCAATACCATATTATTCCTGCACAGTGTGCAGGAGGGAACTGCTCTGCAATAAGGTTTTCTCCTCCAAAATCAATGTCATCCTGATGTGTCCTCATATTAAGCTGGGACTTTACTTCTTGTAGATGTAGAGTCCTTCTAATTCAGGGGATTTATCATACCCACTTTGGCACTGGGGTGAAATTGGGAACACTCAGGAAGGTGTCCTCTCTCAAAAGCCCTTGCAGGTAAGGAGCACAGTTCAGTTGCTCTTCTGCCCTAACACAGACAGTATAAGATGTTTCTTAGTGTTTTCAATATGTTTGTGTTTCTCCAATTAAAAGTCATCCTTAGACATTGTGTCTTGCATGCTGAAAAAAGCTCTATCACAGTAAGGTTGTGACATATGATCGATATCTACACCTGAGGTTTAGCCACGGAAATGTGGGTTGAGGCAGCAGAAACTTTGGAACTGCCATTGAAACTTTTCTTACATTTAAATACGCTCCTTTTTACTGTTTATGGCTGCTAATGTATTTGAACTTGCAGTATTCAGCCTTTCTTAACACTGGTTAGGGACTGGTAGCTGTTTCTTGAAGTGTCAGAGCCTTCCACAGTAGTCACATCTTCCTTTTGAAACCAGGCAGCTGCTTTTTTCTAATATTGTTTTTAGAGTCCATAATGTACAAAACTCATGCAATCAATTATTGTTATTTTAACTTTTTTTTTTTTTAAAGCATCTCATCAATCTCTTGCATCTCTAGTGCTTTTCCTGGCTCTGTACAACACAGAGTGGTTAAAACCCAGCCTTAAGTCAGATTGGTCAGTAATGGCCAGCCTGGCTACAGCACAACAGTGTCAAGGCTGGATTTTTAACCTTGTTGCTTAACATTTGTATCCAGGCAGTATTCCACTCCAAACCTGTTAAAAGCAGCAATTTAAAATCTTGGTACTGTTGATTAGAGTGTGGGCAAACTCCTTGTTAACCACTGAAAGACAAACCTGATGTATTAAAAGTCATTCCAGTCTTCTAATTATGCTTTTTCCCCACTGTATTTGCCTTCTTATTATCTTTATATTCAGAATTTCATGGTAGGACTATATGTCTGTGTGGTAAAAGACCACAGTTTGCATGGGAAGTGTTGTAAAAGTGACAGAAAATCCCCTCTCTATCTTTTATTTTTGAAAATAAAAAAGACTGTTGTGCCTTTTGACAGCACATATGGATACACACTGTATTGATTTCAATACCCAGAGAAAGAACTGCTTGAGCTATAATTTATTCTTTGTAAAAGGAGGGAAATTATCATGAATGTTTCATGCAATTCTTTGTGGGCTGTTTCACAATCCATATTTTCCTGGGTGTTTTAGGGAAAGCAGAACTAGAGTTGGGAGAGAAAAGTAATTTAACCCTTAACAAATGGCCTGTGATCTATATTTTTATATCTGGATATGTAAGAAGTTGTTTTCTGATAAGTTTTGTGCACCTTGATATTTTGGAAGAAGTGTAAATGGGAGACTATATCCTTGGAGCCAATGGGCAACTCCAACCATTGATCATTGTTTTTGCTTCTTGTCTTCTCTGTTGTGAAGTCAATGTTTTACACTTTGGCTGCCTCAAGGTCCACATATACTTCAGGGCTTCAATGAGCTAGCAGTACACTAGTGTAGAAAAATAACCCATTTGGGTTTTTGCCATGAAAAATGTGAAGTCAGTCTTTGAACATTGACTAAAATCTCATTACTTTGGTGGCAAATGAGGCATGAAACATATTGTCAAAAATATAGAGCCCAAAACACAGTGGCACGAAATATTTTATCTTCATGGGGTGTACTACAAAAGGTTTGAACTCTAAATCAGACAGTGCACTTAAGCACACGGCATCATCCATCAAGTTCGCAGCCTTCGTTGCAAAATTTGTCCATGATGGCAGCTTTAATGAAGTTCCGTAATTTCTCCCAGCCTCAGAAAACTATTATTTCAGCTGGATGAAGGCATAAATCTACCACCAACACTTCAACTCTGGCCTTGCTCAAGGCTTAGACTATTGACTTTATGGTGAGAATTTTGTGGTGATCCTTCATGTGCTACTTGTTCTTGTCTGGATGTCAGGTGTGTGATATCAGCCTTCTGTTCCCAGATGTGGTCATTGCAAGGAAGGACACTTGCAAAAGGGGAACTGAAACATGAGCCACAGGAATTTGAGACCCCATGACATGGCATTCTGAAGTATTCCTGAAGTATTTGGGCTGGAGTGTGGGTCTGTGGGAGGGCAGGAAGGCTCTGCAGAGGGATCTGGGCAGGCTGGATCCATGAGACGAGGCCAGTGGTGTGAGGGACAAGAGGGCCAAGTGCTGGGTCCTGCACTGGGGTCACAACAACCCCATGGAAGGCTCCAGCTGGGGCAGAAAGGCTGAAGAGTGCCTGGTGGGCAAGGCCCTGGGGGTGCTGATGAC
>WBMZ01003095.1:1764-14877 GCA_013400975.1 Atrichornis clamosus | reverse complement strand
CCTGGAAGTGCCCGAGGCCAGCTCGGAGCACCCCGGGGTGGTGGGAGACGTGGCTGCCCGTGGGAATGGATGGGATTTGCGGTCCCTTCCAACCCATTCCATGATTCCGTGACGTTTATTTAGCAGCTTCTCCGTAGTTTGCAGCCCTCTCCCCACGTCAGCTTTGCCCAAATCTAATTTCAGCTTCACGCTAGACTTCGTTCCCGGAGCGAAATGCAGCAAGGGTACGTTGGGGCTGGGAGAATTCCTCCTCCTCCTCCTCCTCCTGCGTCCCTGGGATGAAGAGGGAATTCCTGGGGAACATCCTGGAGCTACGCAGCCCTGAGAAAGCAGAAACGGGGGGAGGGGAAAAAAAAGCAAAAATTCCAGTGGAATTGCACTTGAAAATGGCATTTTCCCCCTGTAGGAAACGGGGCTTCCGTTATCCCCTCCTGAACCCTCGGGGACCTGGAAATCCACGCACATCCAAACCAATATCCCGTAGGAAATGCCTGCCGGTCCGGGGGGGAAATCAGCGACTGGGCGGAAGGGAGAGATGGGAATAAATGTTTGTCCTGCGGGGCAGGGAGCACAGCGTTCCCTGGTTTTCCCTGGAGCACAGCGTTCCCTGGTTTTCCCTGGAGCGCAGCGTTCCCTGGTTTTCCCTGCGTGCTTCCCAGACTGCTGGGAATTGTCCAGTTCCCCAGTTATCCATATTCCCAAGCTGGATTTATTCAAGGCCGGCTCATCCCTGTTTTTTCCGGTGCCAGCTCTTCCTTGTAGCTCATTCCTGGCTCCGTTCCCAGCTGATTTTTGTCTCTCCCTGTCTCCGTTTTATCCCGGGAATCGCAGGCTGGGCTCGGCCCCTCATCCCAACACCTTCTGCATCCCAATTCCTTGTTTTTCTCCCGGAATTCCTTTCACAGCAGTGCGCCAAGCCCAGGAAGAATATTTCTGGTGAACACCTCCCTTTCTTCCATTAAAAAAAGGGGGGGAAAACTTTCCTAACCTCGTTTTTCCGGGCAGGAATGGCTGGAAATTTGCCTGAAATCCTTTTGGAAAAGCAGGCAAATCACGGAATCCCGGGATAGTTTGGGTGGGAAGGGACCTTGAATCCCAGCCATTCCCACATTCCAGGGGCAGGGACACCTCCCACCATCCCAGGCTGCTCCAGCCTGGCCTTGGGCACTTCCAGGGATGCGGCAGCCACGGCTTCTCTGGGAAATGAGCCTCAGGAAACCCTAAAATTTTTTGGGATGAGGGGATCGGGAGGAGCAGCCACTCACGGGGGTCTGCAGAGATCAGTGGAGAGCAGCCACGTCGCAAAGTCCTGCTCCAAAACTTCCTTCCATCCTTCGGAGCCTTCCAGAGCGGGAAAACTGCCCCAAATATCCATAAAAACAGAGCAGAGGGGGGGGGGGAAAAAATATCCTGGATTTAACAGCCTCTTTCCCAATCCCTCCAAGTCCACAGGGAGGTTTTTTGTCTTCTCATATTTCCCAAAAAATAAAAACCCTCCTCAAAACTTTAACCCGCTGTGGATGTGGGGAGATTCCGTGGTTTTGGAATGTCTGGCAGGCGCAGGGGAGGGGAAGGAACATCCCAAAATCCCCCCTGCATCCCGAATCCTCCCATCCCAACAAAGCCAGAGCCAGAGTGGGGGAAGCAGCTCCCACCTCCCAGCGGCAAATCTGTCATTCCAGCAGGACTTTCCCCACAAATTCCACTTTTATTTATAATTCCCGTGGAGGACGGCACCAAGAATCAGGTTTTCCATGAAATTTATGGAGCTGATCCGTCTTTAACATCAAAGCTTTCCCTTCCCCTTTTCCCTGCCGTGGAACAGGTCGGACAAACATTTGCCAGGAACACTTTGGGAATCACTGACCCTGTTGGGAGCAGGGATCGGGCCCAGCCATCTCCTGGGATCCCTCAAAGCCCTCATTCCGGGGATTTTGGCAATCCTGGGAATGGGGTTTTCCAAACGTTTGGCCGCGCACCCCTCTGGGACCCACAGCTCTGCTCCTCGCCCTCCCCAGCCCCTCATTCCCGAAGCTGTTCCCTGCAAAAGCTGCAAAACCCCAACAGATATTCCCGGATTCTCGCTCTGGGTGATTATCCCGTGATTCCCTGTGGCGGAAAATCCCGTGTTTTTTTACCGGGACACACAAGGATTGTGCCTGGAAATCTTTGGGTGTGTTTTAGGTGAATTTTCCCCCTTTTTTTTGCCGGAATTTCAGGACCAAACAGCAGCAGCTTGTGAGTTTTTATAAAATCCCTCCAGGCTGACAAAACAAAAGGAACCCTCAGCCGTTTGCTGGGGGATTTTTAAAAAACCCTGGACAGAATTTCCATTGTTTTTTGGGAATATTTGTGCCAGAAGGAGCTCGAGGAGGACACCAGGCCACGGATTTGCTGGCACAGCACAAGGAGATGCTCCAGATCCTTTGGGAAAAATGGGATGAGCTGCAGGAACCCCAGGACTCCGAGGGACCTGGATCCCCCTCATTTCCCGGGATCGGGATAATTCGGAGGTGATGACATCTGGAAAGCCCCTGGAGGGTGGGTACACCTTAAAAGCCTTTGTAGTGATGTGTCCTGATCCTAATGACGTGCGATCAGGAAGGGGATTACCTCTCCGAAATGTTTTAAGATGATTACAGCTTTAAAATTAAAATAAAATAAAATAAAAATTTCAAATCTGTGCCCTCCCCAGAGGAGGAGGGCACAGAGCGGGAACAAACCGGGAAATTCCTCCTGGATCAGGCAGGAATCTCTCCTGCCTGGTTCCCTGTCGAGACAACAGATTTTTCCTACTAAAAACAGGGATAAAAGCAAAAAAAAAAGCCCCAAAAAAATCAGTGTTTCTCTTTTTAAATGAGAGCCTGAACGAGTTGGGTTTTTTGGGGTTTTTGGGGTGTTTTCCCCCTGTGGTTGATTTGCTGAAATCCAGACATTTTTGCAGAAATTCCAGCTCGTTTTCCCGGGATGGGGGGGAGGTTTTCCAGAGGGCTCTGTTTGGCTGAGGTCAGAGCGCTTCCTTGTGACCTCTCCATCCCGGCACTGTTGGGATTGTGGAAGTTCCGGCCCCGCCAAAAATCCCTGCTCAGCCCTTATCAAAGGCTTTGATCAGCCCTTATCAAAGGTTTTGATCAGCCCTTATCAAAGGCTTTGATCAGCCCTTATCAAAGGCTTTGATCAGCCCGTGCTGACACTTGCACAACACAACCCAAATTTCCCCTTTTTTTTCCTTTAAATCTGCGTTTTGTGGGCAATTCCCCGCTTTTTGTTGTTGCTGTTGTTGTTTTCCGCTCGTTTCCTCACTCCGGAGACAGAATCCCAAACCCTGACGTTTCCTTCTCCAGTCCAAATCCTCTCACTTTCCCACGTTTTGCCCCCAAACTTTCCTCCGGGAATTCAACACTTGGAGTCCCCATCCCTCCCCGCATCCAAACTTTCCGTTCTCCGAGCTCACCTCTGATTTTCCTTGTTTTTCCATAGCCAGGCCAAGAATTCTTTGGCTCCTTGAGCGCCCAGGTCCAGCTTTTCCCCCTCCGCGGCTGAAATCTGGGGCTCGGCTTCCCTCTTGAACGGCTCCGCGACGCTGCTGGAACAGGAAAACCGGGAAAAACCCATCCCGAAAAGCCACAAGAGGGTGCCAAAACGTTGCTTTTCCACAAATCCCAACTCCCTCCCCGCTCCATCCGCTTTGCGCCGCGGGAACACTTCCACAAAACTCGGGAAAACGCAACAAGCAGGAGCAACCCCCCGGGAGAATCCGGGGGGGAAAACACGCGCGGCTCTCCATGCTGGGAGCTGGGATTGTCGGGATTTTGGGAATTCCGGCACTCACTCGCTTTTCTTCTCCCTCCTGGCCAGGAGCCACTCCACGAAATTCTTCTTGAGCATGTGGTCCATGGTGCGGCTGTAGTCGCTGGCCAGGGTGGCCTCGGAGTAGCGCCTGTGCACGGGCCTGGCGCCGGGAATCCTCATGGAAGCGCTGGGAAGGGAGGGAGCGCAGGGCCGCCGTGAGTCCCGATCCCACCGGGAGCCGCGCCGGGCCGGGCGCTCCACGCGCTGCCGGCTCTCAGCGAGGTTTTGGGGGCGTTTTGGTTCCCTCCTGATCCACGTGGTCGTTCCAGGCTTGGGAAAGCGCTGGCGAATCCCTCATCCAGTTGTTGGGGGTTTTAAAAATTATTTTTATTTTTTTTTTATTTGGCTGGATTTTTGCTGCTTGGAAGAATTCTCCCGGTTTGTTCGGCTCTGAGCTTGGGCACCGGGCGTGCTCGGCATCCCTGCTCCAAGGAAACTTTTCCCAGTGTTCCTGGAGGGAATGGCCGGGGCCAAGCGAGCTCGGGGCCAGCGCAGGCACAGCCGGGGGTGCCTAAACCGGCCGAGGATTCCAAGGCTGATCCCAATTATTTTTTTTTTTTTTTAGCTCTGGGATTGCTCCTCCTGCTCCAGCAAGGATTGTTCAGGATTTCTTGGGTGGCACACTTGGAAGTTTTCGAGCGGGAATCAGGGAAAGAGAGGCAAAGGGTTTCTATCAGACCTGATTTATGTAACTGGGAATGTTGTCGGGAGCTTCCAAGCCCTGGCTGCCCTCTGGCCCCACTCCTGGGAGGTGATTCCATCTCCTTTCTTGTTCCCAGACAACCTCCTCTCCCTGGTTGACTTCCAGCTTGTTCCTCCTCACCGCCAGCCACGAGGTTTGTAGGGAAAACACGGGAGTTCCTGGCTCTGGCTCAAGGGCTCGGGGCTTCGGTTTGATCTCTCCCTTATCTCATCGCTGTACCCTGGCTGCTGCTTATCAGGGATCTCCCGCAGGACTCGTGTTCTCACCTCCTTTCCAGGGTGCCAATGGAAAGGATCCATTTCCCTGCAGCGAGGAGCTGGAAAAGGCTCAAGAGCACATCGGGAGCTTCCCAAAACACTCACCCCGAGACGTTCTCCTCCGTCAAAACCAAGCCCAGCGAGGCGAGGAGCAGCGGGAGGACTCGGAAGGATTTGAAGGGCATTTTCCTGGATGGTTCCTCGCTTCCCGAGCGCGGGACAATCCGGATGTCCAGTGCCTGGAACACGCCCAAGTGTCGGGATGTGAATCCAGAGGGGCCGGGCACGCGCCTGTAGGAAGTGTTCCCTCAATCCTCGTGCTTCCAGCTGCCTCCTCCATCCCACAAAACCCTCTCCCGCGCTTCCAGCTGCCTCCTCCATCCCGCAAAACCCTCTCCCGCGCTTCCAGCTGCCTCTTCCATCCCACAAACCCCTCTCCCGCGCTTCCAGCTGCCCCCTCCATCCCACACCCCCCTCCCCCGCGCTTCCAGCTGCCCCCTCCATCCCACACCCCCCTCCCCCGCGCTTCCAGCTGCCTCCTCCACCCCGCAAAACCCTCTCCCGCGCTTCCCAGTGAAATCACTCCCTCAATCCCAACGCTCCATCCCACCGTGGCTCCCCAAACTTTCGTTGTGACCATCCCATTCCCGGAGGGAATGGCTTTGCTTTTCCCTGTGTTTACAGCTGACCCTGTGGGTTCCTCTTTGTGCTTCCAGGGTGGATTCCTGAGCCCCGGGATATGGGAATGTCCCGTTGGATCAGGGAATTCAGCAGCAACCACATCCCGCTCATCCCACCCCGCAGTTCCACCAGGATTTAGGAGCCTGATCTAATTCCCAGGGGATTTTCAGTTGGGATGGATGATGCCCTAGGTAGGGATTGGAGACAGAGCAAACATCAGCTATGGAAAACATCCCACGGACGGTGACAGGATCAAATTCCAAGATTTCTTGGCTCCAAGTCCTCACGTCCGCAGTGGCTCCGCAGCCCTGGGACATCCGAGCTCCTTTAATTGCAATTCCAGCCCTGCAAACTCCCCAAAAAATTGGGGATTGGATCCTGGCTCACGGATATTTCGTGAGTCCCTCACCTCACCTTTGGTGTCGTTATTTCTGGGATTTAACAAGGATAACATGGAAACACCAGGAAAGATCCGGAGGAGAACCCCTTCCGCAATTTATTCCTACACGAGAGACCTTTATTCCTTTATTTGTTCCAGCCCAATTCGAGTTTTAGGGAGAGGAAGGATTTGCAAGTTTGGATCTTGTTGTAATGTGGGCATTTTTTTATCTCTGGGAAAATGGTGCCGGTTTTAGTGAGAAAACCAGGAAATTAATTCCATTATCATGGAAACACCAAACCCCTCCTCAAAGCAAGGTGTAAAATTCTAAACCTGGCAAAATCCTTAAATTCTTCCCCCCAAAAATTTGTTACTGAGTGCGTTGAGAGATGAACTCAATTTTATTACACCAAAAAAAAAATGAGGAATGTTTCAAGAAAAACAGGGAAAAAATTAAGGATTAAATAACTGAGGCTTCCCCTCATTTCATGGATTGGTCGTGGAACTGTGGGCGCCACAGTGGAGCTGAAAATGTTGGAATTGTGCAGGAATAGGGCCGTTACTTAGGACATGAGGAGAGGGAATGTGTTGGAGCCTTAATTTTTGGGAAGGGCAGCACTCCCTCTCTGCAGGATTTTCCCAAAGGGGAGGGAGCGCAGTCCCCGTTTCCCTGGATTATTGGAAAACAGGTTTTTAATAACCCCGGGCCCTTTTGGCTGCGCTGAGCCCTGCTCGCCCTGTCTGCCACCTGTGATTCCCGAACTCCTTCGATCCCGTTGTTGGAATTCTCCACAAAACAAACAAAAAGAAGCAACTGGAGGGATTTTGGAATGTAAAGAGCTTCCGGTTCCCTGCGGAACACCATCAGTTTGGGAGGAGCGTTATCCGTGTTTTATCCGTGGCTGAGAGGTCCCACAAAGCAGCTAAACCCCAATTTTTCCTCATTTTCCCAGCCTGGGATTTTGCCCTATCCCAAATCCTCCTCTGCAGGAAGAGTTTCCCTTCACCACCCAACACATCCAAAGAGAGGAAAACATGGAATTCCTTACCTTTGTCCTTCTCTGGAGCTCCCAGAGGATTCCAGGTGGATCTGGTGCCGAGGAGCCCCTTTGGGGGTGTTTTTATCCCCGAGCTGTGCGGGACCAATCCCACTTCCAGAGGGTATCCAGGAAATCCAGCCCCTAATCAGAGCAATTCCAACCCACTTAGAGCTGCTCCATTAGGTCCATTGACCTCCAGAGCCGGGAAATAACCTTTGGAATTATATTGACATTCATGGCAATTAAACATCACGGGATCGGGAGCGAACACAAATTTGGGAGCGTAATGGGTTTGGATTAAGTCTTAATTCCACGTGGCACCTCCTCCCGTAATTCCCATCTTTTTGCCATGGAGAGATCCAGCCTGCTCCTTCTTTTCCCTGCAGGAGGAATTTGCTGAAATCGTTGGATCCCACCCCTGCTTTGTTTGTCTCTGCCGAGTCCAGGGCTCTCCGTTCCCAAATCCGGCGTCTCTTCCCGAAAATGTGCGCTCCAGGAGGAGAAAATTCGGGATGCAGAGCAGCAGGCAGGGAAGGAGCAGGGAATGGTGAGGATCAGGAAGTGCAGGGTGGGGACTGGATCTGAGCCCCCTTTGGGCTTTTCCGTCCGGCACGGAGCCTTTCCCTATGGATCAGCCAGGCTACTGCCTCCCCCTGCACAGCTGGATCCAGGATCCAGCTGTGCTGCAGATGTTCCTCGGGAATCCACTTCCAGCAGCTCCGTGCCTGGGGGATGCTCTTCCCGGGGCCGGACCTGCTGTGCTTCCCTGGAATTTCCCTGGGAGCTCCGGAGCCGTCGGAACAGGAAAGCCCTGCTTCGGGATTGCCACCTGTTGGATCCCACCGCATCCAGGCTCTGGAGCAGAGCAGGATTCCCGATGTTTTCCCCAGCGCTGCTCCCGGCATTCCCGCAGCGAGCGGTGCCCGTGGCTCCCTGTGCTCCCGGAGCTCATCCCCATCTGGAGCAGCTGGAATTTTGGGAGGAGGTGATCCCGGCTCCAGCCTTCCCTCGGGTCTGTTCCCGGGGAGCTGAGCAGAGCAGCATTCCCGCGCTCCCGGCTGGAGCAGGGATGTGTGGAGGGGTTGGATCCTCCCAGGTTCGTGCCGTCAGGGATTGGGAAAGGAGGGAATTTCTGGCTGGCAGGGCTGGCCAAGAAGCAATTCCTTGGTGGAAGTGGCTTTGGGGTGGGAGAGGGATCTGGGAATGTACAACCACACTTATCCCATCCCAAACATCCCCAAATCCAGCGGGATGAGGTTCATATCTCCACATAACACCCACCCATTTCCCACTTTTTCCCTGAAAAGGGTTTTCCTTCCCTTTTGGGACAGAAGAGCAGATCCCCCCCCAGATTCCCAGCCCCGTATCCCTGCTCCAGGAGCCGGGAACGATCCCCATCCAGCTCCCCCCGGGCTCTCCCTGCTCCATAGTTACACCATTCCCAGGCTCTCCAGCAAAACCAGGGCTCCGGGATCGCAGCAGATAAAGGCCCTCATTAGCCTTGATTAAGAGTCCGGGGCTACCAGGGACTAATTACTCCTTTGATCCCGGGGGTTATTCCCTTATCCAGCAGCACAGGAACACGCCAGAGGCTCCCAAGGTTTCCCACTCCGAGCCTGCCATAAACGACGCCCTGGAACAGGGAACGGTGACCGATTTCCACGGCTGGCACCATTCCCAATCAATAACAGGGAATATTTATCCCGATATTTTTACTCTGTGTGTGTTCTGGGCACTTCCCTCCCTCCCAAATCCCGGATCTGCTTTCTCCGAAGTGCAATCCATTTGTTTTCCCGCTCATTAAGTGCCTCCGTAGGGTGGGGGAGTTAATAGGGTGAGATAAATATCCATGAAATTCTGGCCAGGGGTTCCCGGTTATTCCGGCAGCTGCTCCCGGTGCTGCCGTCGGGAAAGCAGCACCGCTCCGGAACTTCCCGGAATATCCCGAGCAGAGAAACTCGGAGAGGTGGGATTTAGTTCCGAAGTGGGTGATTCCACGGATGGATGATGAGGCGGGAACATCCCCGTGCCACTTCAGGTCTGGGAATCGCTGCCCTCGGGAAGGGCCACGTCTGCTTCCCACTGGAAAACCGGGAGTTATCCCAGTTAATGATCCCAGCCTCGCTCTTCTCCAGCCTCAGCCCACCTTGCCCGTGTCCTGCTGCCTTCCCACGAGTCATTCCCAAGTTTCTGCTGGATCCCAGCGGAGCACAGGGGACACCCTGGCGTCTCCCAGGCCTGGAATTTGCATCCCTGCAAATTAAGCGGGAGAGCCGGGGCTGTCCTGCTGCATCCCATCCATCCCGGGCGGCTCCTGCCCTGCTCCACAGAGGTCCTGAGCGGAGGAGTCGGAGTTCCAGGAATTTGGGAATGCCTTGGGAAGATCCCGGCCGTGTTCCTGAAACGCTCCCTCTGCTCCGCTTGGAGACTCCGGAACATCCCAAGGGCGGCTTTGGCTCCAAGGGGTTCCCAGGGTTGGGTAATCGTGGAAAGCGGGGTTGGAAGTGGCCTCGAGGGCTGATCCGTCCCTTCCTTCCCTGCTCCCGGACAGCCAGAAGGAGGAATCTGATCCATTCCCAGAAGTTTTCTGAAGAGGGAATGCTGCGGAATTCCCAAAATAATTTAGTGCCCGACTCCAACACCTCTCCTTCAAGGGCAGTCTCCACCCCGCTCCTGTTCCCAAGGGATGAGCTCAGGAGGATTCTCCCTTTCCCTCTGGAGCAGCGGTCTCCGGCTCCTGCTTCCCGTGGCTCTGCCAGGGATGGATTCCAGGAGCTGTGTCCCAGGTGGGATTGACCCTTCCTGCCCCACGTGGTGTCCAAGCTGGAGATCTGAGATCCCTGATTCCCGATTCCCGGCTCCTGATCCGGCTGCCTTGGAGCGCTGCCAGCATTTGCTCCGTTCCTCGGATCACGGGGAGAGGGGAAAGAGGGAATTCTAAGTGTTTCTCCCCGGAATCAGGGATTGGAGCATCCCCCCGGCTCCACTCCTGCTCCAGCACGGATTCTGTTCCCACTTGGCTGCTGCCGAGGGCTCCAAGCTTTCCTTGGGAGCTCGTTCCTCTCCCTAAAATTCCGGGAACATCCCGGAGAGGAGGAAACTCCTCCTGCTCCGTTCTCACTCCCCCTTCACACCCCTGCAAATCCCAAATCTGAGCTTCTTTCCCCCAAATCCTGACCCCACATCCCACGTCCGGCTTTTCCCTCCTTTCCCAAGGCTCCTGTGCGGAATCTCCCACAGCAAAGCGAGGGGAAATTTCCCACCCGATCCCGGGTTCCAGGGGCTCTGCCAGGGAAAAGCAGCGAGGCTTTTCCTGGCTCCTCATCCCATTCCTTGGGCTTCCCCCAGCCCAGAATTCCCGCTGAGCCCACTGGGATGGGCTGGATGGATTTAGAGGGATCTTTGGAATTCCAAGCACCGCTTCCATCTCTTCGTCCTCGGACCTGCTTCCCCCTCCCGGTGCCGCTGGGGATGGAACAGGTTTTTTCCCAAAGGCAAAATTCCAGATTTGTTTTTAAATCCCAACACTCCCCTTTTCACTCCCAACAATCCCGAGGGCCTTTTAAGGCTCCAGAGGTTGTTCTCCAGGAATTCCGCTCCCCGGAGTGGAATTCCTGGAGCCTTCCTGATTGCCAGTCCTTTGGGGAGGCACAAAAATCCCCACGACAACAAAAAATGGGAAGCAGGAAAACGGGGAATACGGAATTCTCCTTCCTGCACCCTCTGCTCCTTTCCTTTTTCCCAAATCCTTGTCGTTCCCTCGGGAGAAAGGACCCACAGGACACAACCAAAAGCCCCCACGCGGGGCAGATTTATTTGGATCATCCACTTAAAAATCCCACAACTCCAACTTCCAGAGGCGGGAAGAGGATCCCGGCTGGCTCCAGCGTTAAAACTCCCTGTGCCTTATCCTGCTTTTCCTCGGGACAGCTTTTTAAGGGGAAAAATATCCTTCATTCCCCTTTTTGAGCAGGGATGGAGCCGGGACTCTCCGGCTGGAGCGCCGGATCCGCAGGGAATCATCAGCCCTGCTAAATCCCAAGTATTTGCCAGCAGGACAAGGAATTCCCCATCCCGGTCCACGGCCGGGCGCCTTCCCAAGTGGCCGGGTCAGTAACTTGGAATTATTTCCATCTCCTGCCCTTGCTGCTCTCCCAACGTCCCTTTCCCGGCAGCCCGGCGGGATTTGGGTCAAGGTTTGGGATTGAGGGATGACCCCACAACAAGGAAGTGTTGCTGCCCAGCTTTCCCACCTCCCGGGATCCCGCTGGTTTTGGGTAGGAAGAATTAGGGAAACGTGGAATTAAAGGCTGAGCTTCTCCTTGCCTCCTGCTCCGGGGGGAGTTTGGGAAGTGGAAGGGATGAAAGCAGAGCTGGAGAACCCAGGGAGGGGGATTTAAACACCAGCTTTTTTTTTTTAGGATTCCCCCCAAATCCATACTCGGGGGGCACAGATCTGTAAATCCACGGATTTCAAGCTGAGGGAAATCTGGGACAAAGCCCCCTCCACGTCTGCCGAGAGGAAAACGTTTAATCCGGGCTTTGTGAGCGCTGCAAATGTTGGGAAGGGGCTTCAAAGGAGCGGCTCCTGCTCGGGATAAAGGTCAGGGGGAGTTCAGCAACGGCGGGATCCATCCCCCCTCCAGGATTTCCCAACCCTGGGAGTTCAGCATCCCACCAGGACCATCCCGAGGAGGGCTGGCTGCTCCAGCTGCTCCCCGGGGGGAGGTTTTTGAGGGAGAACAGCTGAACGGGCTGTGAGGAGGGGTGGAATCCCGAAATTAAAGGGAAAACTCGAAGGGAAAACTCGAAATTAAAGGGATTGTCTCGACAACAGCATTCCTGGCAAGGAATTTCCTTTCCTCGCTTTTCGAGTTTGTCCTTTTCCATGAAGAAATGACTGGAAACCCCTCCCAAAAAATGAACCATTTCCATCGTGGAGGGGAAAAAAATGCTTTTTTTGGTGCCAATTTGACCGAAATTTCCCCGCGCGTTCACGACATTCCCGGTGGAGGATCCGCGTCCCAGGAAAGCCGGGAAGCAGCAGCAGCCCCGGGTGCTGAGCTGGGCTGAGCTCCCTGCCCTGGTGGGAGCCCCAAAAATTCGGGAGAGGAGAAGCCGGAGGTTGTTTGCCTGTGGATTTTCTGTTGGGTTTGTTGGGAAGAGATCCCAGGGTTTTGGGGTTTTTCCGGCGCCCGGACCCGACGGATTTTCCAGGCTGGGAGTTGATTTGGAAGGCAGAGTTTGGGGCAGCGTTTGCTTTGTTCTTAAAAGTTTGGGAAAGCTCCTGGAGCCAGCTCCAGGTTTTTCCATTTCCGGCGTCCCTGCTGCTCCTGGACTTCCCAATCCTGAGGGAGCTCTTCCCATCCCTCAGCCCCTTCCCTGGGGATGCTCCTCAGCTCCAGAGCTCCAGGGAAGCAGCACCAGGATAACGTTTCAAACCCGTGGAGAACCAGGAGATTCCCAACAATCCCCATCAAATCTTGATTTTGTTTTAAAGAAAATCCATTTTTTTGGGGGGGGGAAATGTTTTTCCTTAAATTTACCAACAGGAGTTTTAATCAGCCGGATCTTCCCGGAGAGGAGCAGGTTTTATTCCAGTCAGGAATATTTTCCACGTCATAAAAAAACGAACAAAAGGTGCTTTAAACTGGGATTCCACTTAAGGAAAAGGAAATATTTCCCAACTGTGACCCTGACTCTGTGGAATTCTCACCTCTGTTTTAAGGACAGCTTTGCTCCATATCCAGATTTTTTCCTGCTGGTGGAGATTTGATTGAAACAAATTCCATGGAAGGAAAATCCCTATTTTTGTTTCCCTTTAGGAGCTGAAAACTTTCAGCTTTTGTTATTTAGATAACAATTCAGAAACATTTTCAAACTTCCAAAAATGAAGATTTTTTTTTCACCCCCCTCCCCCAAAGTTCCTGGAGTTTCCAGGTGCATCTTGTCCAAATTAAATATTGGTGTCACCAGAAATTAAAGAATGAAATTAAACTTAAAAAAAAAAAAAAAAAATCAAATTCAAGAAAGATTTAAATGAGAACCGGGAGAAAAATAAAAGGAAAAAATCTGATCTGGTTTACAGCTAATCTGCCACTAAAAACTATTTTTAATTTTAAAGAGATTTTGCCTGAGTGGAGAGCAGGCTGCAGGAATTGCACATTTTTGTATCAAATCCCCACTTGGGGGGGGGGGGGG
>WBMZ01003094.1:0-95017 GCA_013400975.1 Atrichornis clamosus | reverse complement strand
CGGGCGGCCCCGGCGCGGCGGGAGGGGCGCGGGGGGCGCGGCGAGGGGTCGGAGCCGGGAAAGGCACGGCCCTGCCAAAACACGGAGGGGTCCCGGGCCGGGCACGCACCGAGGCGGCGGCGCGGGGGTGCGGGGGAACGGGAGCCGCGCACCGGGCAAACCGCGCTGGTACCGATCCTATGGGGAGGTGTCCCGGGATGGAGCACCGGGCAAACCCCGCTGGTACCGAACCCATCCTCGGGGGAGGGGTCCCGGGATGGAGCACCGGGCAAACCGCGCTGGGACCGAACCCATCCTCGGGGGAGGGGTCCCGGGATGGAGCACCGGGCAAACCGCGCTGGGACCGAACCCATCCTCGGGGGAGGGGTCCCGGGATGGAGCACCCGGCACACCGCCCGGGTACCGAACCCATCCTCGGGGGAGCTGTGCCGGGATGGAGAAGCACGGCCAGGAGCAGGAGGGCACAGCCGGGCGCACGGGGGGTGTGTGCCCCTCAGAAAAGAGCGAATATCAGACATGAAGTTGCCGGTGCGAATACAGACCCTGCCAGCACACCGAGCACACGGCACGGCGCTTTGGCCGCCTGTCCCTCCGGGGACTGTCGGGACAACAGACCCGCGTCTCACAGGGCACCCTCCGTCCCTGAGCCATCCCATGCGATGCTCTCACACAGAGCAGGGTACACACAGTGCTCAAGCTCTGCCTGCACAAGGCAGTGCATCATTATTAGCATTTTGCATATCAATATTGGTGATTTTCTGAGCATTTTAGCAATGATCAGCTTCCATCCTGAGCTTTTGACATTTCTGTTTTGACCCTTAGACACACAGTTACAGGTGTTAGGAAAAGTCTCCTAAATTATCAGGTGCCGCACTCCAGGGATGTGCTCGCTTTGCATAGCAAAGATTCCCCAAGCACTGGTGGTGTGGGAAAAGGATGAAGTCACCAGCAGAGTCCATCCCTTCAAGCCACATCTGCCAGGTAATTCTCCACACCTGACAAGACCTTTCACGGAGCCAGGCTTTGGCACCAAGCAGATGTTCCACGATTCAATTTTCCCCCTGTTTATCCCTCAAAAGGATGAACTGCTCAGCTCCAAGTCAGATCCATCCAGCCCTCGCTGCTCCCCACCAGGAGCTTTGCAGTGCCGCAGGGCTCAAACCCTTGGTGTCCCCTGCCCGTGTCTCTCCTCTGAGCAGGATGGAGCATCCCTCGGAAAGACGGGTCCCCACTGTGCAGGAGAGGGAACAGGGAAGCATCGTGTCCTCCTGTTCCCTTACGCTGGGATGCAGTTGTTTCCCGGGAAAACAGGGAAGATGACAGAAGTTGTTTCCCCTCTGCAGGTTCCTTTTTCCCTCTGTCAGCACTTCCCTTAATCAGCAGATCTGATGCAATCCCACAGAAACCAGCTAGTTAAAATCTCCATCAGGACTGGGAGCGTGTTTTAATCACCACCTTGTCTGACCTGACAGGTTTCCCTCCTTCTGGCTTCATTTTCCAACTGTTAAAAATACTTCCTATGTAAGAGGAAGGGCTTTTTGTATTTCAACAAGACAGTTAAAAATCTCACTCATTTATCATCATGGTCCCACTTTCAGTTTTGCCTTCCTGGAGATCATTTTGGGATGGGAAAAACAGGTTGTATCTCAAGCCATGACATTTGAGTAAAATGTCATCACTTCTCGTCACAAAATGATGGGGTTTTGTGCCCCATATCATCAAGTCATATACTGAGGAGAAGACTTTTTTTCCACTCTGGAGTTTGCATTGCATAAAAAATTAGGCACAGCAGCAATCTGCAAAATATCTGACTAGACTCAGCTTAAAACTGATTAAAAAAATGGGGCAAAACTTCAGAATGAAGCTAATTTTCGAAATCAGACACTTTTGAGGATAAAAGTGAGCTATTTGACATCTGATTTTTCAGAGCAGCAGAGCCTTTCCATGGGTTCCCCTGGACTTCTACAGGAGTTACAGAGGTGTCTGGAGAAGGACTTGCAGGCTGTGCTTGTTTCCATGCCAACACCCACAAAAAAAGGATTATTTCAAATACAGAGCAGCTAATTTTCAAATGACAAAACTATCTGCCATTTAAGTTATGTTTTCTTCTAAGCAGGGCCTAACCCATATTGTGGGGTGAATACCTGCAGTATTTCATTAACATTTAAGCTGTTTTGGAATTAGGGGCACACGAGAAAGGGGCTTTGTGTTTCTGCTGCAGACCTGAGCAAACCTTCCAGGAGAGTCTGAGGTGACTCCACCTGAGAACATGCCGGTGTCAGATCCTGCTGGCCAGGGACAGGATGCCAAAACAGGTGAATGAAAGGAGACAAAGAGATAAATGTGGAGAATTTTAGTCACAGAAGCCAGGAGGGAGCAAGAGTCCTGACAAGGCTTCCAAAGTGTGGCCTTCCAAAGCTTTTTTAGCATATTTGGGAGAGCCAGGAGAGAAGAATTTGATTTTATCAGGAAAGTTCTATCAGTGCAAGACCTAAAAGGATACAGTTCTGCCATCATGATGGGCTTTTTCTTAGCAGAGCTTAGTGCAGTTATACGGCTTCAATTACACTGGCAGAGTCAGTGAGTAAAGCCCTTAAGTAAACAGGGTTGTTTTCTGATCTAAAATGGAAATTAATTGTCTTAAAGGCATTTTTGTGGGCCCTCAGCAGACAAGATTTAACCAACATGTAGGCCATAGGTGCAAAGAACACAGCACTGCAGAAATCCCTGCTCAAGCCTTTGCACCGTTTGTGCTTTGTTTCAGGCACAAAAACCCTGGAAAATCATTTCTTTTTTAATTCCAGAAAAATGCTGGGATGCAGCTCCCACTGGGAGAAAAAATGGCAGATCTCAGAGCCCTCAGGAGCAATTGCTCACTGAGAAACCCCATCAGGAATCATAACTTGGGGCGTGAAGGGGGTGGGGAGGGCAGTGTGGAGCAGAAGAGGTCCAAGATGAGGTGAGAAAATGATCCTTTTAAAAAGAGAGATGGGAAGAAGAGAGTTGCTCCCTAGGTGAGCTTTGAATGCCAAATTTCAGCAATTTCAGTGCCACATTATAAACCCTTGAAACACGGAGTTTAAAGGCTGCTTTATCAGTCTTTGTGGACCACTCTTTGTGCCCCTCATTTTTACAGAATTGCAAATGCTTCTCCATCCTTCTCCTGGAGTCACAGGGGGAAAAATCCCTGAGGAAAAGGCTGAGTTCCTTTCCGGGAGGAGCTGTTCACTCGTGAGGCAGGAAGCCTGGGGGGCCCTGTGCAGACCCTAAGCGAGGAGCCGGGGGCGGCCCCACGAGTTTGTTCGTGGGGTGAGCGCTCGGCTGACCCCTCCGCATCCGTCACGGCTCAGGCCCTGCCCGTGAGCGGCACAGCCCGGCCCAGGAGTTGTGTCTGGGCCTCCGGGGGAGGCTCCTGCACGTCCCACCGGGGTCACCGGCGGGGCCCGAGGGACAGGTGGGGCTGCACCCGGGCATCAGCAGCAAGCTGCAGCCTCCAGGGGGGCTGTTCCCAGCCAGGCCGTGGCCCCAGGCCAGCCCTGTCACCAGGCCACCACTGGCCGGGGGCAGCTGTGCCTCTGCAGCCCGGGAAGGGCCTGTGCCCGGCTCCAGCCTGGTGGCACCACCACGGAATCCACTCACAGCTCAGGCCTAGCAGAGGCTGTTTACAAACAGCTCCACCCAAGCCTCGGCTCAGCTAATCCCTGAGAAAAGCTACCCACGGCTGGACCAGGGCCCGAAGGCTTCATCCAGCTGGGAATGACTGCTGGTGCCACTGAACACAGCGGGGCCGCTGACGTACAGACGTGTTGGGTGGATTGAGATTGAGAAGTGAAATTGGGAGAGTCATTTTTCTGTAATACCAACTAAAATTAAACGGTGAATTTTAAATACGTTCATTCGTCCCTTGTCGGCATCAAGAAAAGGGTTGCAGTCCTTTAACAGAGTGAAGTCATCCTGTATTTCACCTGCTCAATGTTGGTTCTTGGAAAATCCAAACTTAAAAGTCAATGCTGTCGTTTTCACGTCTTTTTGGGGGGTACCTCCTGCCCACCAAACCTCACCTGTTCTTTCCTATTTGTCCAAGATCGTGGCATCAGTAAGAACTGAAATGACACTGCCCTCGTGGCATTGTCTGTGGGGAGGTTCCCTTGCCACCAAACCAACTGTGGAAAATTCCCTCTGGGGAAATCTCCCGTGGCAGTTTTTAGCCAGTATGTACCCAGAATATTTACGGAAGAGTCTTTAAGAAAGGGCTGGATGGGGTTGCTCTGGATGGGGCACTGGGGAGGTCCACACCTCCTGCTTCCCTGCAGTCAAACCAAGCACAGGGCAGCAGTGAAGCTGCAGGAATATTTCTACCCCTCAGCTGCAGCCCGAGAGGGTGCAAGAGCTCCCCAGGATTTGAATTCCTACTCCACCTTTGTGCAGGCAGAAAATGGAAATGAAGGAACTGCTCGGTTGCCTTGGCAGGCAATTCAGCTTTTTTTTTTTTTCGCTGCATCCTGACAATTAATTTGCATTATTACAACTGTAGGAAAAGCTGCAGTTGCAAATCTCTGCTGCTGTGGGGCCGGTGGGGAAGCTGGAGGAGGATTCTGGCAGCTGCTCCCCCAGGCACAGAGCCTGGGGCAAGGCTCTGTTCTAGTCTGGACGAGGTTCCCACAGCAGCACACTGAGCGTGAGAGGAGCTCCAGAGCTGCGGCACGGAGAAGCAGGAAAAGAAAAGTTCCTTGATCCACCTTCCTCCCTGTGCACCTGCACAGGGTTAAGCAAATTGTGCCCCACCGTGTCCTGCTGGGATGTGCTGGGCCACGACCTCCCAGCTGGGGGGGCAGCAGCAGCTCTTTCCCGGGAGAACGGCTGCACACGGATCCCCTGCAGGAGGAGGCAGGGTGGAGGGAAAGGAGCGGGGAAAAGAACGAGAAAAAGCCTTTACAGGAAAGAGATGAGCATGTAGATTCCTCACCAGTAATTCCATTAGAGATTATTCAATCTACTACCCCTAAATAAGGTCAGTGGCTTTTTTCTTTTCCCAGTCTCTCCCTCTGCTGCCTGTTTCCTCTAGGCAGGCAGCAGCACCAAGGTTCTTTATATATTATCAGAATCTATTTTATTCTCAGCAAAGCAGCTCCTCAGAATAAAGCAAATTCCCAACTTTGTGTTGTGTTGGCTGCAAAGCATCGGAGTGTGACCTGATCATGGAGGAATCAGGAAGAAACCTGGTATTTCTTGTATTTAGTAATAAACATTGCACTGGGTGCAGAATGATTGTGAACTGGACTTAGTGCTGCAAGCAGGAGGCAGGTTTAGTTAGATGAAATCTGGAGCCAGGTTTAGTTAGATGAAATCTGGAGCTTTTGTTGGATGAAATCTGTAATCCCTTGGCACAGGAGAAGTCTCTGTCCCTCCCCTGCCAGTGGCACTGCCCAGCACCCGTGTGCCACGTGAAATAACACACACGGGCTCTCCCAAATGGATTTGGCCTCCCAAATTCACTCTCTCTCTCGAGTTTTCCACCCTGAGTTTTGTATTCTCTGCACCCTTATGTGCAACTGTGGTGCTTTCACAGAGAGAAATCCCCTCTCAGATAAATGGGGGTGCGTTGTCACCCTCTTCCTTGGGTTTTGTTGTAGGAGAACAGCTTTGGGCGGGGGAAGGTGGATAATAAGCTCTGAAAATAACCCGTTTGGTACCAGCTCTGCTCTCGTGCCACAGCCAAGAGCTCTCCACTGCCTCATCCCAAACAGGGAATTCTGAGAACTCTTCAGCTTTCCCATCTGCCCCTCTGACAGCCAGACTCCAGTTCCTGGGGAAATTAAGAGTTATCCCATATGTTGGGGGATATCAGATCAATTTAAGGTGTGATTTTAAGCAACTGAAAAAGAATTCACATTTCTAACCAGACTTTTTCCAGTTTAGTTTCTACCAGAGTTTCAAATAAAACCCTGGAAAAGGAAGTTGGCACACCCTCACTTCCAAATGGATTTTGCCTAATTCCTTTAACTACTGACCTCGTCACAAAGCCAGAACAGTAGAATGTGTAGAATTCCAGTTGCAGTGTGAAATCCAGTGGTTTGGCATAAACCATCAGTGAAAACCAGTCATTCTCTGTCCCTTGTTGCTGTCCTACCCTCCTTTACACCAGTGATGAGGAGCACTCAAAAAGCTCAGCTTCCAGCCTGCAAGAGAAAGAATAAGTTTCCAACTTCCCTGGGAATTAAAGCAGTTTTGAAGATACCTGTGATGCCACAGCAACACTTTCGTGGGACTTCACAATATGAGGTGGCTGCTAAATTTGGAGAGAAAGTGAGTATGAAAATGATGATCTTTGAACACACAGTGTCAGGAAAAGGCTTTGATCCAGGACAGCCGAAGTGCCAACCCCTGCCCAGACATGAGAAACATAAAATACAGTGGAAATACCAGCTGCTAACAGGTCTACCAAGAGCAATGCCAACGTTTTTACACCCCATTCTCCTCACAAGACAGAGAAGCAGCTGAACGTTCCCATTCCTGGCTCCAAGGGGACTGGAGCTGGGGTGAAATATCCAACTCATCAAGGACAGCAAGGATGCTCCAGCCCCATCACACTCACAAAGGAGAGAGGCAGTGCAGGAAGAGAGGAAGGGGACAGGGAAGCAAATAAATAAGGACAATGCACAATTTATGAAGACAAGAAGGTAGTAAGTGCTACTCACCCAGAGTGTAAATTGGTATTGATGTCACAGCACAGCCCAGCCAAAAAATAATGATGATGATAATTTAGGGCTTGCACTATATCTCACTCAAGCCACAGCCCTACCCAACAGCAACTCTCACCCTGCCACTTTCCACCCCTTCTCTATTCATTGGTGTCCTCCTAAATCAAATACACTCAATGTTGATTTGATTATATTTCCTTATTTTATTTCTCATCCTTTGCTCTCTCCTCCCCTCTCCCCACAGGCCCCTGGTGGGTGTCTCAGCCACGTTCTGGTACCTGGCACTGCTCAGGGGGACCAGCCTGACTTGAGGCCACAGGAACCCTCAGGCTGGGAAGGATTCCTGCATCCTTCCCAGCCCTCATCTGTCATCCTTTAATCTCTCCTCTTTTATGCTTCAGATCCTGGCTGCCCACTCCTGCCTGCCCAGGTTTATAGCCCTGACTTACTTCCCTCCTGTAACATTTTACTGCTCCCTTATCGGCCCTCGGGGGCCTCATTTCCACAAGTGCTGTTTTTGCTACAGTTAAGCCTAATTCACTGGGTCACAGTTGGCTCTTCCTCCCTTCCCAGGCTCCTCTCTCCCACACGGAGGCAAAGGATTTTCTTGCGGACGGGAGATTTTAATATTATTAATTTTTTAAGTATTAATCCCCTTTTAGGTATTTCAGAGCCTGAATTAAATCCTCCCCGTCCGTATGGATGATCCTGCCTGTTTCTCCTGGGTGTCCATGTGCCCCTGGCCCTCCACAAGGGCTGGGGCACCTCGAGAAGGAGCCTTCATCTGGAATCTGCTCTCATCACCCATTTGATGTTCTAGGGGGTGGCAGAGCAGTCCTGAGAAAACCTTGGGAGCCAGAGGGGTCCCTGTGTCCAGCTGGCAGGGTTCTGCTCCTCAAATGCCTGTCTGTGTTCTTTCTTTTTTTTAATTTAAGATTTCTTTTCACTTTGTCACTGGGGAAGGAAACACTTTCCTTGTCATTTAGGTTCATTTCTTCCCTGAAGCTCTGTGTGGTTGTTCTGTGACCATTAGAGCTCCACCTCCCTCACACACTCAGGTGCAGACACAGGTAAGCACACAGATAACGGGTCCTGGGGGGAGGACATGACTCATTTCAACAAATCTCCCTAACCAGGGCTCATCTTGCAGTGCTGCTTGATTCCACAGCTCAGCCGGGGCTGCATTTCTGCTGTTTATGGAGCAGTTTCGATATGAAAGCACAGCCCAGCCAACGGCCTTCCCTACCCTGAGCCAAATCCACAGAACCACCTGCAGGGCACACAGGACACACAGAGGCCACCAGGGCTGTGCCCGCCGTGCCAAAGCAGAGCAGGCAGGCGGGGCTGGGGAGGGCAGGGCTCTCCACAGGGAGCTGTGATCCACGGAAGCTCTGCAGGGTGACCTGTCTGGGCTTTGTGCCCAACCAGACCTAAACTGCCCAAAGGAATGAAAGAGAAGCTCCTCACTGGGGTCCCAGCCAGGATCCCACGTGCCAGGACCAACACTCTGTTTCAGCAAACTACTGGGCATCAGCTCAATTCCAAATATCTCCACAGCAGCGTCAACTACACGAAAAATGACACAGGAATGTGTAAATAATACTCTCTGTTGCCATTCACTGTTATTTTACAGGAACAAAAGCTTATTACCAACGTTTATTAGACTTCCCAACCTACTGCAAGAGATAAATCGGTATTTGTAGCTTACCCCTGTTTTCTCTGATAGATAAACTGTGGCACAGAGAAATTAAATGAGGTGCCCAAGGTCACACAATGAACAGGTTTGGAACTGCATCATTGGACCAAATCTTTTCTCCTCATTTCTGTGTTTCTAAAAGGCAAACCCTCCAGGGGCTGGGCACACACAGCCACATGATTTTCCAAAACTGCCAATATTGGCACACTGCATTCCTATAGAAGTCAGCATGCTGGGAGCAGAATTAGACCAGTTGTTCTCTTAAATGGTAACAAGCAAAACTAAAAGCAGAAATAAAAAGACCATCCCAAGCATTTAGGGGTCGTAGCAGAGCAGGAGCTCAGGGTGCTGAGGTTCTGATCTGGGACAGGAGCTTCTGGCTGCAGTGGCACTGCACGTAAATAACATCCCATGGGTGCTTCTTCTTTGGGCTTTTCAATTTTTTTTTCTTAAATTGGCTTCTTTGGTAACAATGGCCAACAATACCCCTCAGACCCAGCTCCAGCTGCTATAGACAGGAAACAAACAATGCATCAGAAATTCCGGCAAACTTGCCTTGTTTTCAGGCCACAGAAACCACGTCTGATGTATTTAGCAGTTAAAAATTGTGTTATTGCATGTTTCTATTCAGTGGGAAAAACTACAGCTCCAGAACCCTTCATCAAGCCCTGCCAGGTGCTCTGGTGGGGCCTGTGGGGTCTGGAGGCTCAGGTCCCAGCCCCAAAGCAGGCTCACAGCGCATAACATCAATTCCAGGCAGATCCCTGTCCTGCCATCCAGCCAGCACTGCAAGGGGCTGATGCAGAGGCATTTGTCCCATGTAGATAATGGATAATACCCTGGAGCAGCCAGGTCCCCAGTCAGCACCCAAACCTGGATGTTTCCACACATTTCCACGGAAAAAGTGTGATCTATTGCACCATTCCTGCAGGCACTGAGTACTGCAGTCATTGCACAACACTGGGGAGGCCTGGATTGGTAGAAGTGACTCTCCCTCCCCTCGGGGAGCTCAGCTCACTGACTCCAACAGACCTATTTATATGAGCAATAATTACTTCTCTGAATGAGGGATTAAATCTCCAGCTATTAGAGTCTAAAGTAAAAGCCCAAATGACAGACACTAATCTCTTCAGGGCATAAAAGTAGTTTTTAGCTGGTACATTAACTGGCTGTGTAGCATTAGCCAGAGTCCCCATCCCATAATCAGGACGTGTGTGCCCTGCATCCGGCCAGATCCCAAGCCAGCATCCACAGTGACAGCACGAGCAGTTTGCACCACTGTGCTTCCCTGGCAGCATTCCCTGACTCCTTCCAATCCGTGTGCAGCAGAAGGTGGGAGCGCAGTGGATTCCTGGCCGTGCCTGTGTTTTCGTAGTAATGTGAAACGCTTCCTTTCCTAACCTGGATGGAGCCGGCCCAGGTTTTAGGGGCTGTGGCCGTGCCCAGCGTGGAGCCTCGGGGGAGCTCTGCAGACAAGGCGTCCTAGGGACAGCACACACAGGGACAGCACCTCCTCCCGGGTGTCCAGGGCTGCAGATGCAGTTGGGTGGACTCAGAGGTGCTGAAGAAGCACTTCCTGCAGGCTCAGGAATCCTTTATGTGACCCCACTCCTTTGGAGAGGAACGGCCCAGCGTTCCAGCATTCCATTTGCACAGACTCCCCATCCCAAGTGAGGAAAGTGCTGCAAACCTCACTTCTTTATGATCCCATGGAGCATCAGCAATGCAGAGGAGCTTTGCTGTGCAATGCCCTGTGCTCCAGGCAGGAGTTTTCACTCCCTGTGTTCAGTGAACTTGGAATAATGAAGGGAAAAGGTGCATAAAGGTTTATGGAACAAAACTCCAGTTCAGTCCCGAGTCCCAGCAGTGTCCCTGCTTTCCCTCTCCTTGCCAAAACAAAGATTTTTTTTAAAAAGGATTGATGAAGGCCACTGCAGCCTCTCTTCCAGAGGACCTAAAACCTAGCAGCCATGCCCTGATGGGAAAGGCTCTCTGGTCACTCCATTCTCAACTGACCAACAACCCTGACACCTAAATTTGGCCACCCAACAAACCTGGGCAGTATTTATTCACCTTGCACATCCTCCAAGGGGTTAAAGCCATTTTGTTCTGGACACAGAGTGTGTGACTCAATAGCTGAAGCACTAAACTGTAAACCATAAACCCACGTCCTTATTTACCTGAAGATAACCCAGAGCCAGCCTTTCCCTGTTTTGCTGCCTTTTGGAGGCATTTGTGCAACTGCTGCACAGCTCAGTGACTCCCAGCTCAGAGCAAACATGGAAAATCCCATCAAAACGGCCCAGGAGAGGGAAGGAGGAAAGCTCCACTCAGCATCAGCTCCCATCCCCAGGGGCTTCCATGCCCACCTTCCCTGACTCCTTGTTTCGGGAACAGAACACCCTTTTTTGGGGGGAAAGGAAAGGGGGGTCAGAGGGAGTGGGGAGGGGTCCCAGGAGAGCAGAATGAACTCGGTGTCCACACTGCCGGGGTTCTTCCATCCTGCTTCACGTCAGTAAAAGCCTCAATTAACTCCACATTAATTATTAAATCAGAACAATGCGTCTTTGGGTGCCAGCAGCTAAATTCTGGTACTGCTGTGCCTTTGGGGAGCTTGGCTCATTTTCCAGCTCAGGACATAAATATCTTTCGTCAGGGAGATCCTGGGCTGTTGTTTTTATTTGTCTCTCTGCGGGAGCACTTTCAGTCACAGCGTCTCATCCACACGTGGAGGGAGCATTTCTGGGTTTGCTGCACATTCAAAACCTTTTCCCTCTCACACACAGAGCCTCCAACCGGTGCTGCAAACACAGCCCTGGGATTTCACTCCCAAGAAAGCTCTCCAGGAAACTGCAAGCCTCCTCTGGAAGGAGCTGCTTCCTTGGAAAATGGAACTCTGGGTTCCAGGTACAGGTTATTGTTTAATTCTATTAATTCTTCCCACCCTGCTCCATGGATGACCCAAGGAATTCTACCAAATAAGGCCAGAGAAGAAATATTTGCCTTTTTCTTTCCCCCCCTGGTGCCAGACTCACCCACTTGCAGGCTGCCCTCAGCTGGTCCCTGCTGTCCCTGTCCCCCTGAGCACAGCCCCGACCTCCCTGATGTCCCCGGGTGTTCTCAGACTCCTGCTCTTGGCTCTGATCTCCTTTCTGCTGCCTTGCCCCAGACTATTTTGGACAGGAATGGCTTTCCTGACGTCTCCCAGAGAGTCTCTCCCAAACACACATTTCCCTCTGCTGAGGGGCTGCAGGGCCAGGTTTGGGGAGGGCCGTGGGAACATCTGAACTTGAGCAGTACTGGGCAGCTTGTACTTGGTTTGCATTTTTTATAGCTGCTTACAGCCCCAACTTTTTTTTTAATTTTCTTTTTTTTGGCACAGGACTGATAACAGGCCTAATGCCTGAAGAAAAGTGGGAATACTGAAGGATTGGGAATACCTAAATTTATGGCAGGATTAGTTGGGGTTTTATCCTGCTTGACACAGAGGACTAACATGAACAATCAAGAAGGACATTCCAGCTCCATTATCTCCTGCTCCTCCTGTAAAGAATGCAGAAATAAAAGATTGCATTTAAAAAAAGTTTGACATTCTTTTGAGATATCCCAGCCTGTTACCAGAAGTCAGGATGCTCGCTGCACAATTCCATAGTAGTGAAATAAATCTGTAAAATAATTAATTAAATAAAAGGTCTCATTCTTTTCTTGCTTACATCAGTTTTACATAAAGCAACATCAATGAAAACAGAACCAAACCCAAAGAAAAGATTTGGTGAGATCTCATTTCACTGCCAAAGGAATTTACCACTGATCTTAATGCAGTGGGACCAACACCAGGAACCTTCATCTTCCATAGAGCCTGATCATTCAAGGCTCTGCTCAGGTGTCGTTGACCAAAGTGGCATTTCTGTGACCAGAACGAGTGATTCAGGTGCCGGCCCAGTGCAGATTTCTTTGGGTGACCTTGGGCACGTTTCAGTTCCCATTCCCTGAAGAGGGGATGCCAGCCCCGACACCTTGGGTGGCTCCTGGGGACACACAGGGACAGCTTTGCTGTGGGCTCGGGCTGAGTCCCTGGCAGCTCCAGACAGGAACGCTGGACAGAGCCTGTAACGGGAGAAATAAAGGATGGCAGCGGCACTATCAGCTGATTTCCACACGGGCACTGGAGGTTCTCGGCACAGCACAGGGCCAGCCACTCTCCCCCTCCCTCTCTCTCTCTCTCTCTCTCCAAGGATTTTCTTTTAGACTGAGAATTACATTTTTTGAGTCTTTGCGCCTACACCGGGCTTGACATTTTAAACCTACAGAGCAGGTGATCCAGGGATCCGGGGGGGATGACAACAGCCATTGTTTTCCAGCAGGAAACACTCGCCCATCTAAACCTTGTAATTACATCCTAAATACGCTGCAGAACGAGCCCCCGCCTGCCCCTCCCGCTCCCTCTTTCCCCTGCACGCCCAGAGCCGGGGTCATTTATCCCGGGACAGCATCCCGGGACTGCACTTAGGGACAGCATCCCGGGGCAGCATCCCGGGACTGCACTTAGGGACAGCATCCTGGGACAGCATCCCGGGACTGCACTTAGGGACAGCATCCCGGGGCAGCATCCCGGGACTGCACTTAGGGAGCCGGAGCTTCCCCAATGGCTGCATTTCCCTTTACACCAAGCCAGCACCACCCCTCCCTCATGGTAACAGGCTGTTGTGAAAGGCAGCAAGGAAATTCATTCCTCCCTGATATTTAACAAGATAAGATCGGTTTGTTGGTGTCTTAATATCATTACTCCTACAGAACTGGTCAAGAAGTTTACCAGTCTGGCTGTGAAATAACGAGGAAGAGGAGAGGTTTTGTCCAGTGTTGGTGATGGTTGAAGAACCGTGCATCTCCATGGGTTTGTGCCTGCTGCAGCAGCTTCAAGTGGCAATTACTCCGTATTCCAATACTGAAAATTGAGCTGGTAGTTCAATGTTATGTGAAGAGGGTGCCTGCAAAAAGAATCAGGGATCCTGCCTTGGTATCTGACTGTTGCGTATTTGAATCCTGTAAACCAAAATCCAGTAAAACCAAAAGGTTTTACTGTGAGGGAGAATATTCTTGCCCTGCCTTTTCAATATTCCAGGCTCTTGGTACAGGCTGTTTCCACCAAATTCCTTCCCAGACATAAACAACTGCATTTGTCCTTGGTCAAACACCAGTGGAGAGGACTGAGTTGTGCTGGAGGCATATTTATCACAGGAAATCTCTTGCCACCAGCACCTGAGCTGAGCAATTATATTTTTAATAACAACATCCACACAATGGCTCAATAGGCAGAATTGAGCATTGATGTTTTTCCATCCCAACATGCAAAGTACTGGATTATGACTCTCACATCGTCTCTCCAATTGTTTATGATCAGACTTTTTCCCCTCTTTGCCCCATGTTTGCTCTGCTGATACAGACAGGGACTCGTGAGGGCTGACCGAGCTTTTAAACACATCATTGATGAAAATATTTCTGATTGCTTATTAATAGAACCTCTCTGCTGCCTCCTTCCCAAAGGCTGGTTACTGCTGGTGGTGACATGACAACACTCAAAACTCAGTGATTACTTGAAAATTACAGGTTTGGATGAGAACTCTGCTTCACTCAAGGATATTTCACACTGTAATGACCTAAGAAGAGCTGGGTTTTGTGAGTGATCAGTGCTCTTCATTTTCCCACTTGCTTTGCATCTGCCTCTTTAAAATAATTGAGGGTTGCAGGGCAGGCACATGGAGCTTGTTCCTTTGCCTTCCTGTCATACAGCATCCTTGTCTCTTATTAGTTACCTTTGTCTATCAATTTTAGTGAGTTTTAGATATATATATTTTTTTTTTTTAACCTCTAAGTCCTGAATTGGAAATAACAGTTTCTAATACATAATTTAACCAGGGATAAAGACGGACAACCTGTGCCTTAAGGAGCACGAGCACAGGCCCCAGAACTTCAGTAGGGACCATTTATGTGCTTGAAGGGCACAGTTCCTCTCTGTGGCATCAGCCAAACTGAAGCAAAGCCAGGAGCCACGGGGCTCCTGCACCTTCTCACAGCTGCAGAGCCAGCTGTGGGATGCAGTCAGTTGTTGGGCACGGCAGTAAAACCCCGGCGTTGAGCACGAACACGGATGCCACAGTGGATGGTTCCGTGGCTGAAGGACGAGCTCTGGGCGCAGCGCCCGCAGGCTGCACCACCGCCTCCGGCAGGGACTTGCTGAGGCACGCTGCTATTCCTGCCTCCCTCGTCCTCCTGCTGTGGGAATGACAGCGAAGTTCCGCGGGAAGTGCTGGAGAAGCTTCACTGCCACCCCGATTTCCCTCTCAGCAGTCCTGCCCGCGGCCCTGGCACGGGAATTGGGGTTCTCCCCTCTGCTGCCCGCACTCCCAGCCCACCCCACCAGGCGGGAGCGGGCAGAGGTGGGCAGGGGGCTGCTGTGCCCCTGTCCTCGCCAGGGCTGCCCCTGCCCCTGGTGCGGTGTGACACGTCCTGGCCGAATGGAGAAGCCTGAGGCTCTTTGTTTCACCGCCCTCCCCCTTAAAACGACGTCAGAAATCAAGAGGTTCCTGTGAACTCTTTTAGACAAACTCACGCTTTCAGTTGATCATTTCGCAATCCAGAGCCTCCGAGAGGCTCAGCTTTGTATCGCCAACACAAAAGTCATTAATTTTGCATTTTAATTGACCACCGGAACAGCTAGAATTTACATATGCAGGAGATGCAAAAGAGTTAATGAATACATAATGAGGAATTTCTTACCTTTATGTTTTCTTTTATTTTTTAGCACCTTTGGATCCGTCATCTCTGGTCATTCCTGGCACATTGTAAAGGACTGGCGCTTCCCACATTCACTGTCTGGTTACTCTGGAGATTTACAGCTGGAAAAATGGAAATGGAGCAAATGGAAGGGCATATCAAGACTAATTGGAATAGCACACACAGGGGTTTAGAGCAGAGAAGGACGGGATAAACCCCACCTTGGTAAGCAGAGACTAAATTAAACAGAAAGAAAGGGCACAGAGAGAGAGAAAGGAAGGAAGAAAAGGAAAACCACTGAGATTAACTTTGGTCCCAATAAAGGAGCAGCTCTAGGAACATTCAACTTCCATCTGTGTCAGAAATGAGCTGCACCTTCTGCCCCACGGTTGGTATTTTTCATTCTAGAAAATTTAACAACAAAACCAAACTAAAACCCCCTCTTGCATTCTCAGCTCAGCTTCAAGGAATGGGATCCAGACAAACCGCTGGAGGGAAGGAAGGCTTTTGGATTCTGCATTTTATTTTATTAGGTGTGAGTTATTTTGATTATGTTGGCAAGAAGAGGGAAAAAAAAACCCCTATGGCAGCAGCTCTGTCCCCTCTCTACCCACTTCTCCCTGCACATGTGCGCTCCCAGCACCACAAACACAGAATGTGGCCAGCAAAGGCCAACCTACGCTGTGCCTCTGCTTTTTGGGAGGCAGAAAAGCCTCTTTCTTTTTTTTTTCTTTTATTTTATTTTAAATCAAAGCATGAAGGCAGGGAAAGGAAGGGGAGGAGAAAAAAAAAAGTGCAAATTCCCTCCCCCCCGCCCCGCCCCGATTTTTCCTTTTTCCTCCCCAGTTTGGGGCATTGCCCTCGGGGGTTTTGCATGAATGAATGGCATTCTTCCCGAGCTGCCCTGGAGCTCCGCGTGTGCTGGAAACGCAGCAGAAATGATGGGCAGCAGCCGCCAGCCGCGGGGCCCCGGGGAAATCAGAGCTCCCTCCCGACATCCCAGCCGTGCCAGGGGCAGGCGAGGGGCACCTGGGGGTCCTGGGCTTTGTTCTCCAGCTGTCACTGGGGTTTTGTGTGGACCCCGGGCCGTTCTCTGCTCATGGGTTTGCTGACGGCTCTGCACCCGCCCGGGGAAACAGGGAAATGGGAGCTCTGCCATCCCAACGCCTGCAACAGAGTTCGAGTAATTGAAATTTTAATTTCTGCAAAGATCTCAAAGATTGGCCTCACTGCCTGCATGAGAATTCTCGTGTGCATGAATATATCGATATCAAAGGCTAATGGGAAGTTATTAAAATGAACGCAAAAGAAAAGATCAGAGGCAAACAGCCTTGCCAAGCTGAGTGCCAGGAACACTAAACACAGGAAGTTCACAGTGGTGCTTCCACTTCCCAGTCCAAAAGGCACCGGAGCAAGGAAGATGGAAGCCGTGGTGCTGCTCGTAAGGGTCTTCTTTTTAGCTCCAATTTTCTGTGTTATTTTCTAACCTGATTTTAGAATCCATTTACTACTCATGTGCTCGAGACAGCTCCCAATTCAGGAACCACTCGATGTGCAGGCCTCACATTTACAACATCTCTTTCCTTTCCCTGACAGTAGCTGGGGAAGCAGAAAAGGACAAAACTACTTCTCCACAGGGGAACCAGCACATAAAAACTTTCAGATAGGAGCTTATCAGCATCTGCCTCCCTTTGTGGCACCACTGAGGCAACTCAGAGGCTCTGCGACCCCCAGAGAGCCACAGACACGGGGTACCACCCCTTTCCTCCCCTGCCAGAGATCCTGTCCTAAATACAAACCTTGGGAGAGGAGCACAGAACGTTAGCCCAGAATGGGTATGGAAAAACACAGCCTGAGGAGAAGAATTCTCCCCACAGAACCCCCCAGGGGGTCCCAAATTCATATGAACCAAAAAGTTGAATCGTGGCTGTGCCATAGGGCCCTGCCCCAGCTGTTCAGCACATCAGCCTGTGGTGTGCAGACTCCCATCCAGAGTTTTCCATCACATTCCCAGCCCAACAAAGGCAGCAGGATCAGTCCCTGGGAGCTGGGAGCTGCTTGGAGATGCTGCCTCTCCCTGGGGACAGCTGTGCCAGACAAAGGGAAGGGAGCAGGTTCTCAGCTCCCCTTGCTGGATGCTGCAAAGGGCTGCAAGAGGGAGAACAGCAATAGCTGGAATTCCTCAGGCTTCATCCAAGCCTACCTGCCCCCAGAAGGAGGATTTCTGCAGTAAGATGTTGCTGGCAGGTGGTCAGGCTGTTTTTCCTTTTCACTCAGGCCTGCAAACGTGCCAAGGCTTCCAAGGAGGCTGGGAAAGGAGGATACAGAGGACACGGCACTGCCTGGCTCTGAGACTTTGTTGTCATGTGGCCTCCACAGCAGAGCACCCGTTCCCGTGGAGACACCTTTTCAACCCATTCCCACACACAAAAACTGAGCCCTGTCAGCTGCATGCTGTCCTGGGAATTCTGCAGGAGCAGCCAGCCGCCAGGACTGGTCCCCGTGCTCAGAAGGATGGACCTGCTGCTCTGCTCAGTGCTGCTGGAGCTGAACCACGTTTATTAGTAGGGGCTGCAAAGCCCAGAAAGAACCAAGGTTCAGCAGCTCCTGTCAAAGCCAGAGGGCCCATCAGGGCCCACGGAAACAAACACCTTGTGGCTAAAATGCAACATTGGGGTGAGGCAGAGCCTAAACTTTCCCCAAGGGACAAGGATGGAAGGACAGAACAGGCAGATCACACCTTCAGTACGTTCACAGATTAAACCTTTCTGCTTTCAGACCCGAGATCAGGTCAGAGTTAGCAAAGAGCTGAACCCTTCCCCACAGTCCCTCCAGTCTCTGGCAAACAGAGGTCTGGGATCCTGGAAACGCCCCCAAACCCTGACCCTGAGCTCTCATCCCTGGCAGCAGAGGTGCCTCACACTGCTCTCATCTGCCGGGACAGGGATCAAAGTGCTCACTTGCTGCACGACCTCTGGGGCAAATCACTTGACCTCCAGGTGCAAGTCAGCCAACTGAGCTGGAAAAGCACTTGGAACAAAACCTAACACTGCAGAGACGTTTGGAAAACCAGATGTTGGATTGGAGCAGAGTCTTCCAAGGGACAGGAATTCCCAGCAATGGTAGGGTGCAGTCCCCTCACTGGAGAGCGCAGCAGTGACATCAGCTCTCTGCTTTCTCTCACTTGTCCCCATCCCTGCTACACTGGAAAAATACCTTTTTTCTAACAGGTTTAATATGAATTCATACATTTGTGGTTTAAAGCACGTTCAGCAGCCTTAGAGCAGGCCAGGGTCAAACCCGCACTGGGCAAAGCTGCAGCAGGACTGAGCACAGCACCCCGAGCCTGTGTTGGTGAGAGGACGGTTCTCTGCTGCAGACCAAGCCCCAGGGATGCCTTTTGTCCGTCAGGGAGCTTACTGGAACCACTTCAATCTGTTTTGAAGAGCAGGCAGAGCTCAGCAGGCACTGCCTGCCCCGTGTGAGCGGGCAGGGGCACCCCCCATCCCTGCCTGGTCCCTCACATCCTCCTCAGGGCACAGCCCGAGCCAAAAACAGACTCAGGTGGGAAGACGGCGCTTGAAAGGGCGAGGGAGGAGGCAGCAACACCAGGGCTTTTCTCAGCACTGCGGCAGGAAATGGAAACAACACTTTGGTGGCAGAAGAGCAAGAGTGGTGGAGCTCCTGGTGCCCCCACCCTGCAGCAGCCCCGGGGCCGAGGGTGAACCACCCCAAACCCCTCCCTGCAGCGCTTGTGCTGTTCAGCAAGCTCTGCTTTTCTGGCTGGGACATTTGGCCAGAACGCAAATGAGTCCCCTAATTCTCTGAATTCTGCTGCTGCTGCTGCAAGTGGTGCTGCTGAGCCTTCGGCTCCGGTGCATGCCCATCCTCTTCCAGATCCTGGAGCTGTGGAAGAGAACACAACTGTTCCAACGAAGGCCCAGACCTGCCCGGTGTCACTCTTTGGCCCAGCACTGAATGCTGCCTAAAAGCTCCAGCTGAGCAGCTTCACCCAGGCGTCCCCAAAATCTGCAGAAAAGGGGTGTAAGCACTACAAAATCTCCAAAAACCTTCCAGGGTGAGTCAGTCCTTCCTGGCCCATGAATGAATGGAATGTCCAAGCATTTCACAGATCCCGTGTTCCCACTGACATCACCAACGTTCAGAGAGCTGGAACACGACTGTACACCCTGAACCAGATGAAAGCATTTAATGCATGTTTGTTTGGATTTTTTAATGTCCATATTCTCATCTTATTACTCACAGCCACGCTTGGGTACATTTTAATTAGCTTATTACTTTTTATCTCAAAATACCTGACTGAAAGAATAAAAATGTCTCAAAACAGACACCAGCTTTTCAAAATCTCCAATGATTAAACTCCATGCTGCTCCAGAATTTTATCAGAATTTTATGCTCAGGAATTTTATCATGGTTATATTTCCTTTAGATTCATAGTTGCTTGCTGATCTGATTAATTCTCTATCTTTCTTTCTGAATATTCAGGGAATTGTTGTGCAATGCTCCAGATTCTTCCTGACATATACACTGATTTATTTTGATCCTGGCCATTCATTACAGCAGAAGCCAGGAAGAAAAAAGCTGAGAAAAGTGAGGGGGCTCCTCAGCTACGTTCAGTTGAGACTTCTGCCCATCCTCTGCACAGCCTGACTGCTGAAAATGCAGCCCTGCCTGGTGAAACAGGGCTAAACCTACAGAATTCCTGCCAGGATGACATCCAGAGAGCTCGTGCTGAGGACACAGCAGAGATGGAGCAGTGGGAGGGGCACAGAGATCCAGAGATGTTCCTAGGAACCCCCTCCAGATGTGATGTGCAAACAGGATCCTCTCCTGCAGCAAAGCCATCCAAGTAGGACTGATTGTTTTCCCATCAGTCTTTCTGTGCCCCTAAGAAGGCCTAAAGACAGAAAACAAAACATACAGAAACAGAATAAAAAGAAACAAAACACGAAAGGCATCAGCAGCTACAAAAAGAGGAAAAGGAGGGTGGGGGAGTCCCCTCAGCGTTGACAGCAGAGCTCCAGGGCTGTTTGAACTGCACTGGTGGTCAGGGCTCACATTTCTAAGGCTCTTGACACGGGCACTGGCTCCAGGGTGAGACCATCTGCACCTCTGTTTTGGTGGGATTGCTTCCCATTGCAGAGGGCCAGGAAAGGGAGATGGATTTCATCAGAACTGCCTTCTACAACTCCCATCCTCCTCCCTGCCCCACCCCGTGCCAGGAGGGAGGGATGGGAGGGCTGATGTGGTTCTAATTCCAGCCTCATTTCAGTGCACTCAGTACCAGCCAACAGCTGTATCCCAGCTGCATCCAAACACCCTGCCCCTGGAATGGGACACGGGGCTGAATTCAGCCGCTCTCACCACACCTTCCAGGGACAGTGTAAAGGTTCAGCAGGAGGAATATTTAACCAGGATATCAAGAAACACTTCCTAACTGCACCAAACACTCCAATGAAGGAAAATCCAACTTATCCATTAAATAAATGAGAGTTCATTTGAGGTAATGACTGTGGAACAAGTTGTAGTGAACACCACGTCCTGTCAATGCTTTTTGCTAATAGTGGCCAGCAAGTAGCCTAAGCCATGCAGTCTGGATTTGGAGATGAATTCCCCCTAGGGATATGTATTTCTGAGGGATTACAGGCTGGGAGCCACATTCTGCCTCACTATCAACTCCACAGGCAGCTCATGGTGAATGGCCCCAGTTCACAGACAGGTACAGATAAATGCACAGTGAAGAGAAACAAGGGAAGTTTGCAGCAGAAATGGGGCCCAAGGTCCTGACAGAGCTTGCTGTTCATTCCCCAGCAATGGCCCCTGACTGGGACAGGCTTCTGAGAGCAGACCTGCAGAGACCAGGAGCCCCCAGCCCCAAGAGTAGCACTGTGATCCCAAGGCAGCAGTGCCTGCTGTGCAGGGCAGTTGTCCACACAGACCCACTCCTCAAACCGCTCACTTGTGTCCGTCACCTGCTCACAACACTCAGAATTCACAGTCACCTGTGAAGCAGCACAGCTGCCACCAGCAGCACCAGCTGACTGCTCACATTTAGTCCCAGTTCCGTCCTGTCCTGGCCCCCCTGCAGAAGGAAGGATGTATTTTGGGTACACAAGGTTGGTGTTCTGACAGAGTCCAGTAGCACGGGGCAGTGAAACACAACAGGAAGGGAGCCCAGGGAGATGTTTTGCAGGCTGCTGCTGCTCCTGGGGAGTCCTGCCCTGTTCTATTTTCCACTCTCAGCCCCAACAATCTCGGTTTCAATCACAGACTTTCCCCCTTTCCCCCAGCGCTCCCCTGGGGAGGACTCTCAGCCAGGGCTGGGGGCAACCCAGACTGTCACACAAACAAGAGGTCTCTCTCATAACTGAATTCTCTGTATTTTCCTCTTTCACATGCACATTCTGTTCAGAGAAACCCCCTGTCCCCTCCCACGCTCTCACCCACACCATCTGGTTATGGTTTGCACCATGACGTGCTTCCTCTGTGGTTTATTTGCTTTTTTTAGCCAAACCCGAGAGAGGGAGAGAAATACCCTGTTTGCTTTGGGGATGAACCACCCACCCCCTCAAACACATTGACTTTATTTATCGGAGAGGTTTTGTGTGGCGGGTTAGGGGAAGGTTGAGTTTTCATTTTACTTTTGTTTTTTTCCCCCGTGCAGTCAATAAATGGGCTCCTCACAGCATCTGCTGGGGATGATGGAAAGCTTTCTGAGGCTGCGGATTTTGACAACCATTATCAGGCAGCGTGATCTGAGGGGCTGAGTGGGAGGGAGGCCAGGGGAGGGCACAACCAGAGCACCTGGCAGCCACAGTCACCCCGTGCCTCAGTGTCCCCCTGGCAGCAACAGGGTTAATTCGGGCCTGGCACTGGGGCCTGGCTGCTGTCAAGTGCTTCCTACACAAAGCACTCTGGGGATGCTAAATATTTGTAGTGCTTACACCCCCGAACTTCTCGGCAGGCACAGAAAGGCTGTCAGCTCCTCTCGGGTGCAGCCCAGGAATGCTCACAGGTTCTAAGGCTGAAGGACATCCTGGGATGGCTCCACCTTCCCAGTCCAGCTCAGCATGAGAGATGAAGCCCGAGCCTGTCCCAGCCTAGCGCAGAGAGCAGAGCAGGGCAGAGGACCCACACTGCTCACACCAGTCCTGCAAGGAGTGCAGCATCCTCCAGCAGGCTCTGAGAAGTGCTTTGTCCTGGCTTTTGAGAGCTGACTTCTGCAATCACTCAACACTCCCACACAGCTCCTCTGCCAGGGCCCTGCTCTTACACACCTTGCACTGGTTCTCCAGGAGCAACACAGGTGCCTGTGGTCCTCATCAGATCTGTCTATGGCTCCTACAGCCATTCACTGAAAGCCTTCCTCTTCCACGGTTTGCCCACCTACGCAAAGCCCTCAGCGCAGCAGGGACACCCCTGCCCTTTGGGTAAATCCTTACACAGCACAGGGGACCCCACGAGGACTCACCCGCAGCAGGAGGAAGCTGGTCCCACAGCCCAGGATTCCTGCAGCCTTCCCCAGCCTCCCTTGTGATTGCCTTCATCACCTCCAGCGAGCTTTTCAAACTGTGCCCGGGTCACAGCCACCGTGCCAGCCCTGGCTGTGCACAGCCCATTAATCCTCCTTGCTCCAGACTTGATTAACTTTAACATTAGGTTTGGATGAGTAATTTCATCCTGCAACACAATTCAGGGTGATAGATGAGACCACAAGCAGGTGATAACCCAGGCTTGACTGGCTCCTCCTGAGAAAGTGTGGTTGGCCAGGCTGAAAAGGAGATTTACTGCTGCTCCAGAGTGGGGCTTCCACTGGGAAGAGCCAAGGGACGGAGATTTCAGCTGTCACGGAAGGCCTGGACGGAGGAAGGGGCAGGGGGGCTGGGTTGGAGGACCTGGTGAGCCAAAGGCCAGGCGGACCGGCTGGGATTGCCCCTGGGGCCAGCGCGGTGCCCGTTCCTTGCCCTGCAGTGCCTCTCATGGACACCTCGGGAAAGAGGAGCTCGGGCAGCGCTGCACAGGCGTCCTGGGCCGGGCAGGGGCTGTCTGAGCCGCCCTCCAAGTCACCACAGAGCAGAGCTCCGGGGCTGCTCTAGAACTCGCTCTCCTCTGCTCCACACTGCAGGGCCGGGCGCCCTGCAGGGCTGGCAGGTAGTGGGCTCACACCTGCAAGGTGCTTTGAAGACAAAAGGAAGATGTGCCCAAGAGCTACTGAGAGGCAGGAAAAGGCATTTCCAAAACCCTGACAAGACCACCCAGCCTGGCAGCAGCCACTGCTGTGCAGCAGCCTCGGGAAGGAAGAGCTGGGGAGGCACCACTTCAAGGAGCAGCTTCCAAAGCTTCCCCTTGGCACACCTGGCAAGAGGGAGGCTGGAAGATAAAACTCAACTTGTCAAAACACACAGCAAGATCTCTTGGCCCACCACAGCTCCTGGCTCTGCTCCTGCCCCCATCTTCAGAGCAGGGTGGGACATCGGAAGGAGGAATATTTTATGTTGGCGAGGGGAAAGATGGAAGAGGCTTGGATGTTGTGAGAAAGGAGAGCCACAAAATGGTTAAAATGTCAACAGCAAGAAGCAGGGAAGACTAGAGGAGAGCCTGGAGAGAAAGAGCAGGATCCACATATTGGGGATTCCAGTTCAGAGAGGCAGAATAATTCTGCCAGCAGCCACGGGGGCTGCAGGGCAGAGCTGTGTGCAGGCTGAGGAGCCACACGGGACAAGGGGTTAATGAGAAAGGACGAGAGAACAGCACAAATAAAATCAGAAATGACATTCTGGCCAACAGAGCCTCTCCAGGCTGGGGAAAAACCCAGAGACCTCACTGGGTTCTATTTTCTGTCCTGCCTGAGGATGAGCTCTGGGCTGAAACTTCACCTTTAATCTCATTGCTGTGTTTGAACAGAGCTGCAGTGGCACAGCGAGGGTTTATCTGAAAGCCTCTGAATGAACCCTCAGTTCTGGAGAGTGGATGATCCCACACCCCCAAACAGGGTACAGCAAGGCATCCTTGGGATGCAGCTTCCCAGCTGAGGCACCTGTCCACAGCTCCTCCAAAGAGAAATCCCTGATAGCCAAGGCTGGCTTCAACTTCCAGCTCTCCCAAGAATTCCTGGGTGACCTTGAGAGGGTCCCTAATTGTTCTGTGCCTCAGTTCTCCACCCATAACAAAGAGATCATTAAATAGCCATGAAATCACAGTGGAAGTTAATTAATGCAACCTTCATGAGGTCCTGATACACTAAGGGGGACGGCAGAGCACACTGGAATAGAAATATCACAGCCAGCCCCACAGGAGCTTTTCCATCCACACATCCCAGAGCTGAGAGAGAGAGCAGAGGCAGCAGAGTCACGTGTGGCCATCCACCCTGGTTAATTAACCCTAGTCTCAGGTAATTAGGTAATTACCTTGGGTGGGATATCTCTTAACAGGCACTCTCTCTGTTCCAGGTCAGGATTAGCTCAACAAGTACTAAATCTTCTCAGCATCCTTGAGACAGACAATTGTCCCCTTATTACGTGGCCATTTCAAACATAACCCCTGTCATTAGAGTTTCAAACAGGAAATTAGAGGAGCTAATAGGAAAACATGAGAAGAAATACATTTAGCAATAAAGGCTCTCTTAAGACAAAAGGACACATAAATAAGCAGCAAGAAGGGCGTATGAGGGATTATGAGCCCTGGGTCCCTTTGAAAGGAAGTAGTAGGAAACTTAATTGTGTTTCTTGTCTCTTCCGTTGAGGACAATGGAGAGATTTCTATTCTGGAAGTCCTTTTCATGGGAAATCAGAACGTGGCCTTAGCAGGCACCCAGCTCTCCCAAGAGGAAGTTATGAAGTGAGCAGAGGAGTCATAGCCGGTAAATCAGCAGGGCCAGATGGTTCCCCTGCAGGTTCAGGGGGGTTACAGAGCCCACGTGGGAGCAGCCAGCACAGCTCCAGGGAACTGCTGCTGGGGGGGATGCTGTCCCCCCGTGCAGCCCCCAAACTCCACCCATTAAAGCCTCCTAGGCTGACTGTGGGCAGCCTGCTGAGAGCCTGCCTGAGGGCAACACAGCCCCGAGCTGGGTAATCCAGCCCTGCTCGTCCCCGAGGGGAGCAGCTCCCTGTAAACAAGGGACTGTTTAAAACTCTACATAAACCGTGTAAGCTCAAGAAATTCACCCTGGCCCTTTCCAGAGGAGTGAATTCAGCCCTTGCACACACAGCCAAAACAAGTGAGGATGCTAAGAGGTGTGGTTTTGGTTGGCTCACCTGCTGGGGGCTGTGGGAACTCAGGGAAAGGGACCACCAAGGAATCAGCCACGGGGCCAGCGCTGGCCTCGAGCAATGCCACCAGTTATGGCAGGGAGTCAGGATGTGTCCTTCGGATCCTTTCTCATTTGCTTTCAATGGGCAGAGTGGTCCAGATGGAAAAGAATGGTGTGAATTCCACCTTCCCCAACAGCACCAGCAGAGCCCCAGGGAAAACACCTCAGCTGCTGTCAGCACTTGTGATTTATAACCAAAGTCTTTGGATATTTAGTGGTTCTCACAAAGCCTTCACTCCTGGAGTCCAGTGCTTATGATGTCCGAGACCTGCATCTTCCTCGCTCTCAAGGAGGATTCCTGGCCTTTGAGTTTAGAGAAAAATTTGAAAGCGGAACTGTTAGAATGTCACAGTGAAGAAGTAAAACAACACAACATAAACACAGTTAAAATGTCTGTGTTTCATTTTCCTGACTTTCATGCCAACCCCCAGGTTTTGGGTGCCTGACTCCTGAATATTGGAGCACTTCCAGTTGACAGCACAACAGCCTGGCATAGACATCAGTATAACCCAGTCCAGCAGCTGCCAAAAATGACAGGGAATGTTCACATTCCTTTTTTTTTTTTTTTTTCCTGAAGAGCAGAAGGAAAAGACAACAGAAAATGGGCTCCAGGGATGCAGGAAATGCAGGGGTTGAACTGGGAACCTTCTCTCCAGGTGAAGGCTCCCAGCCTGCATGCTCCATGATTCGACTCTGAAAAGCTACACTTCAGAGGGTTGCATTTGTTTGGGGGGTTTTTTCGGAAGGAAATATTGACACTGCCTGTCAGCAACTTCCCAGAGGGGTGCAGTGTCAAAGCACATTAGCCTATTGGAAATGAAAAACCAGATGCAGAGTCTGAGGCCTGGGAGCAGCAAAGCTCCAACAGCAGCCCAGGGTCTATGCATGCTAATTCAGTTTAAAGGAACACTCCTGTGCTCTTTGCTTTCCAGCAAACAGCTGTGGGGGAGTTTTCTCCCCTTCTAGCTCTGTGTAAGAATAGTTTAGAAATAAATACTCCATATAGAGATGTTTGGGCCAGATTCGCCCAGTTCTTTAGATTACAGAGGACTGAGAAACATGCTTAGCAGTATTTAGAACAGCTAAATGAATGAAGTGCCTGACTCCTTCTGGCTTTATGGGAATGTTCAGCCTATAGAAATATTTCCACATATCCGGCCTATTCCCTCATTTATCAACTATATGGGGAAGTATCTGGATTTTCTCCAAAAGCAAAATCCACACTCCGAACTTCCTGCATGTTTATTGTACGTGACAGAGGAGTGGTAAAAGCATGGGACTATCAAAACCTGGAAGTTGCAGTTATTTCATGGTGGAGAAGCCACACAAGGCAGGAAAGGACCGGCAGTGTTTGCCATTCCAGCCTCCCCTCCCCTGCTGCACACCTGTCCCACGCTGACCAGGACTCATTTAAGAATAACCTGGGCTTCTCACACTGCACCACCACGTGAGGATCCCTCTAGAACCGTGCTTTTGGAGAGCCCTGAGCCAGCTGGGACACAGCAGTGACCTGTCCTTCCCTTCCACCTGCTGGGAACTCTCCTGTCAACAGCCTGCCCAAAACACCAGCCATTCCAGGAGCCTTTCCCCCAGGACTGGATAACAGAATGCAACACGGTATAATATGGTCATAACATTCCCAGGAGAAGCCTCCCAAGTAGGGCACTCCCTGCTGCCCCCAGACTCAAACCCCTCCATCCTTTCAGCAATATTCCATCCGTCCCCAATATTCCCTCCTCGAGAAGTGCACGTGGAAGACCTATTTCCCCATGACCCAGCATTGACGAGGAAGGAGGGTGGAGAGTGTTTTGCCAATGTTGTTCCCCTGTGCCCCCTCCTGCTCCTGCCTGTCCTGGCAGTGATGGATGGCTATTGGATCTGGCTCCATCCAACGCTGAAATCTGTCACCTCGTGCCAGGGAGAGGTGACAGCAAATCCATCAGCGTGGAGACAGCACTCACTGGCAGATTGCTTTCAAGGCCACTGGGGGCTGGATTCTTCTTTGCCTCCCACCTCTCTGGTTCCTCTCCTCCCCTCTTTTACACAAGTCTTAGTAAATCTTCATTTGAACAAACCCATTTGGCCCCTGTGCAACTGGGATTGAACATCCAAATTGGAACAGCTTTTAATTAGTGCATTACTGTCTTGCCTAAAAGGAAAAAAAAAAAAGGGAAAAGAAAAAGTTGTTTTCCAAACTCTGGATACAACTTCTGCTGAGTCCCCACGGGTTTATCAAGTCCAATAGCATTGTTTGACCCAGAGGGGAACATTGGTCCAGTGGCAGCTTCTAATCAGGGCAGTTTCAAGGATGGAAATGCAGAGCATGCAATAAAGCAGGACTCTGGTAAATGAAACTACAACTGATAGAAATGGAGCAAAATGTGTCTCCATTCTACACAGCGACCACCTTGTTCAGCCTCTGAAATGCTGGGCTAAGGGAGAGACAGGAGCACTCCCCAGCTGGGCAGAGGATGCCAGAACTCCTGGACTGCAGCTCTGGCACTGCCTCCCTCTCTCGGGTCTCACCTGACCTCTCTGTGCCTCAGGCTTCCCCCAGGACACTCAGATCCATCCTCCCGGAAGTGCAAACTAAGGCTTTGTCCACTGATCCGTACGAAGCTGTTTGACACCTTCAGACAAGAGGCCTCAATAAAGCATCATGATTACAGCCACCTTCATTTCCTCCTGCCCCCAGCACCGGGAGGTGATTGCCGCCTGTGTGACAGAGTCATTCACGGAAGGAGTCAGTGGCAGGCTGGGCTTGCCTGGCTCTCCAGAGCCCCTCGTGCTGGGGGGCTGAGGCTGCTCAGCTGCCTCCACCCCTGAGGGCACCCAGGAGCACCAGCATAATGAAGAGCAGCTTCCACTTGTGCTCTGCCTGCTTGCAAAGGCACAGAGGGACTTCCTGGTGATTTGGAATTGCTTCTGACACGTTTGTTATCCAGAGAAAGTGGGAAAGGTGGCAGCTTGTTGCCAGCAACGCCCCATTTCCCTGCACACCAGCAATGCCCCTCTTCATGCCACGGTGTCAGAGAGGAGAGGTGCCTGTGTCACTGCACAGCCACCCCGAGAGCTCTGGTGACACCTGAACTCACCTGCAGGTGACACCTGAACTCACCTGCAGTCCAACACAGGCTGCTCCAGCATCCCCGAGGGTCAGGGTAACACCATCCACAGTAGTTTAAAATAAAGCAGTCCTAAAAGTGTTTTTATTTAATCAGTGACTTTTTTACTTTTAAATTAATTTTGCTCCCATCTGAACCATGACCACAAACAATTCCTAAAGATCCCGAACCCAGGATGTCCTTCAGGTCTGAGACAGCTGCAAAACCCAGTGCACAATCCTAATGCTGCACATGAGCCACGTCCTCTAATTTCTCTGTGATTTCTGGTTATGGGTCACATTCTCATTCCTTTGCACCCACACAAATCCACTGCAGCACTTCTGGCCTTGGCGGAGCCACTGCAGATTTAAACTTGGATAAAACCTACTGCCAGGCTGGGATTCAACAGGAGTGTGACCCAGGCCTGTCCCAAAACTTAGCCTTATCCTAGCGAATTCCTCATTATCTGCTTCCTCTGTGTGTCCAACAGTGTGGCCAACACGAGCAGGAGAAGAGGGCACCAATCCCCCAAAAGGAGCTACCTTGGACTGGGACTGCAGAGGTAAAGAGGTCTTGAACACCTCCTTGAGATATTGACCCTGCCTTGGTCCCGGGCTGTAATTGAGGAAAAGGAGCTCGTTCTGATGAACCCCTTGGGCTCAGGCTGTCTCTTCTGCATTTGCAGGGGGGAAGGATGGAGCTGGCAGTGTGATGTTCAGTGCCTCTGAACACCCGTGCACAGACAGGGGGTCAGGCCATCAGGGTAACGGTACAGAGCAGCCCACCCAAAACACAGAGGGGTGTGGCAGGGTCAGGCAGGCAGCGGGAAGAGCCCTGTGAGGGACAATCCCCTGTGCCCCCAGTCCCCGGGCAGCCTCTGTGAGGGCGCGGAGCCAGGCTGTGCTGCTGTGATCTGCACAGCACGGCAGGGAAGGCTTCCAGGCTGACTGCAACTTTCCTGGCCGTGGTCCCCGTGGCCTCCCGGGATGTGGCTGGGGGGAAGCACCTGGAGCACAGCCCGAGGAGCCTGGCCAGGCCCCTCTGCCTGCAGAGCACGCCCTGCAGGTTCCAGGCCAGCACACATGGAGACCCTGCTGGACTCCAGGCTGCGAGTGCAGGATGATTTATGGATCTCTGCAGATGGCAGGCTCCAGCCAGAGGGCTTGGACCAGAAGAGCAGAGCCTTCTGCTTCCTTAAAGGGACAGCTCTGCTGCAGCACTGCAAACTCACTGTAAAGTGAACTGCTCTGGCATTTTAATATTTTAAGTGCTGACCCCTCATTGATTCCGTTCAGCCTTTTAAATCTTTAATTTACTTACTTCTTTGGGTTTTAAACCTTGCCTGCAATTGCAGCTAATTAAAAAGCTCATTAGTTGGCATCCTGAGCTGATTCCCTGGGCTTTATGTACTGTACAGGATGCCTCCTGAGAGTCTGAACCATGGCTGGGACTGCTCGACTTGTGTCCTACCTCCCCAGCTTTATGAGGTGTTCCATATTTTGGAAGACTATTCCCTTTTCCCCTGACTTTGTTTTAAACTGCCACTTGCTGCAGCCTGCAGGAGCTGGGAGCCATTCTGGTTACACACAGTAGCTGTGTCACAAATTCATTTATAGCTGGTCTTCCCCATCGCTCAGAGCTAAGGCCTCCCCAGAATCACAACCCCTTTTGAAAAGGGGAATTGTGTGTAAACAACAAAAGTCCCAAACAGATTCACTTCCATCATTACATGTAGGGCTTGACTGTAGCTCAAATGCTCTGTTGACATCCTCAGTAGGAAATTCCATCCTCCTCAAAGACAAACACCAAGGGCTAGAGATGGAAAAAACGGGTCCTGAACTCACACACCCCATAGATAGACCCTACAATAAAATTTCTAGAGTAAAATACCAAAATACATTTCTGAAGTAGATAAAGGGTCACATTCACATCTTCCCTCCATAAGAATTTGCTCCTTAAACTTAGTTTAGGGATGGGTAGATTGAAAGCCAGTGAACATTTTCCTGTTGTGGTACTGACAAAGCCAAGTCTGGGCCAAGTCTGGTGAAAATCTTGCCAGAACACATCAGATTTGGGAGCAGACAAATTCATGCCTTAAATTCTGATGTGTCCACCCAACAGCATGGGGAAACCTCTCCTCAAAGCCACACATGCTTTCTGTGACACTGTGACAAACACTCCCTCCGTTCCTGTACTGAGCTCACTGGTGCCCAGTAAATCACCTCAGCTCAAAGCTTCTCAGCAGTACCTGTGAAATTATCTGCTAGATCACAAACAAGCAACTTACAGCTTTGAACTAATTACAGCAAAAGTCAAAATGAGCTGCACGAGGGAATAAAGGCTCACCACAGGGTGAGCCCTACCCAGGACGCAGGCTGGGGTAGGCACTGTGTCAGGAAAGGCAAGGACAGCCAAGACACATTTCCCTGGCCCTCTGAGGGGTGCAGCTCTCCCAGTCTTTGCAAGGAGACGTTGGTATTGTTTGCTACTTGTCAAAAAACCCAAACAGCTTCAAAGCCCTCTCCTGCCAAGCAGTTCTGGGGCTGCAGTCATCCTCCAACCCAGGGCCATTAGCCCCAGTTTTATTTGGAAGGCACAAGTGCATATATCAATTTTCCCTCCAGTACATGCTGCCATGGCCATGTCTATCTGCCTTCCCTCATTTCCCACAGCCCGACTCCCTTTTTTCCCCAGCTCTCAGCCTTTGCAGCTTGTCACAGACAGCCTCTGTCAGGGCACTCCCATGGCAGCAGAGCCCCAAATGGAAACTGGAATATGGAGCTGCTCCCTCACAAATTCCCTGTCTCCTCCCCTCCCCTTCCTTGTCACCATCTGGCTGCTCTGCCTTCCAACAAATCCAGCAGCTCTCCTCCCTGCCTGGGGAAGCTCCTGCTTTCAGCTCTGCTGGAGAGCCCAAAACGTGGTTCCAGAGCCTGTTCCAGGGTAGGTTTGCACAGTGCAGTTACAGAGGAAGCTGTGATTACAGGGAGGAGGTTTGGGAGCATCTGAGACGGCCCCCGGCTGCTGCAGGCAAGTGCTAAAGCCCATCTGGGAAGGACCAGGCCTCCTGCTTCCTGCTGCCTCTGCCTGCCAGGAGAGCCAGCAGGGATGGCAGGGCCAGGGACCAGAGCTAGGCTGGGGCACAGGCAGCTGGGGCTGGGTTTGGCAGTAGCTCAGTCCTCATGTTTTCATTTTACGAGGTCAAAATCAAATCCACCTCTGGTTTGGGCTTTGTGTTCATGCCTACAGAAACAGGAGAGGATTTGAGCCTTAGTAAACCCCAGCTTCCCCACACCCTCCGCCTTCCCAGCTTGCTGGCTTGTGACCAGCCACATCTGAAATAACCTTTTCCTTCCCTGATCCCTGCCTTGCTATTAGGACTGGAAATAGAATAAAGTCAAAACAGATAGACAAAGTCCATCCTCAGTGCAGCCCAGCAGCTGCTGGGTGCAGCCCCTGACTGGCCTGGCATAGTCCAGCCAAGGAAGATGGCAATGGGAAAGGCAAACCCAGGCAGACTGGAGCAACAGAGAGGGAATGCTCAGGTGAGACAACAGCCGGGGAACACAGAACTGCACCCCAAAGTACACCAGGATGGAAGTGGGCAGGCAGTGAGAAACAGTGCCTGGATCACAATGTAAATACCAGGACATTTCAGAGCAGGGTTTGGTCCTAGAAAGGATCACGATGTCTCTTACCGTGTATGTCCTCCTTACTAACCCTACAATCCCTAAAACCAAATCCAGCATCCTGCATCTTGGAATACTCTACACTCCTCTGGCAGACCTCCCTCCCCTTCAGACACACCCATTTCTGGTACCCACAGGCCCCTCCCTCAGCCTGCTACCTCCTCCCTGAGGCTCCAAGCACGACAGGGCTGTTGTCAAGACGCCCCAGGGGCTGATCCCCTTTGCTGTTTTTTGAGCTGCTGTACTAAAGTGAGAACCACTGGAAAAGGACCGCAAGAGCTGGGCTGAGAGGGAGGAGGCTGAGTCACAGAAACCTAAGTGGATTCCCAGCAATGAAATGTCGGATCTGTCGGGAGAGAAGGGAGGAATCCAGTGTGGGAGCAGCAGAAAGCACGGATCAGGGCTGAGCTGCCTCTCTGGGCTGGGAGAGCCGGGATAGCAAATCAGGTTGGAAGCACATCACATTTGGCTGGAGCAGCAGAGGATGTTACGGGTCAGGACTGAGGTCTCTGGCAAAGCCCAGCAGCTGACCTGGGACAAAAGTTTATCCAGTGCCTCTTCACATGTTATCTATTGCGCCTGTTGGTCCACCCAGCACCAAGAGTAGCCCTGCCTCTTGTTTTCCAAGAGAAAAATCCCTGGAAACTCTTCCCTCCTATCCACACGAACACCCCCCTCTGTGCTGGGCGGCAGCTTTTCAGCAGCTGCGTTTGCAGGACAGGGCTGTGCACGCTCCTCTCACCCTCGTGTGCTTTGTGACCGTGTCAGCTGGAGGTTAGGCTGTGCTGCAGGCAGCGCTGAGCCTGCTTAGGGCCAGAATCACCCCCTCCCTTCTCCCCTGTGCCTTGCTCCTCTTCCTTTCCTTGCTGGAACACAGCACGGGAGCTGCTGTTGTCGGGCTGGCCTAGCACAGCTCCTCTTGGCAGTCACAGGCCCTGGCCCTCAGCCAGGGTCTATCCCGGGGGGCGTCGGGAGCGCTTTGAAAATTAAATCTCCCACGAACTCACGAGGCTGCAAATGCCACGGTGCCGCCCGAGCTTGGGTTCAACCCCGCGCGAGGGGAGCGGGAGCGGCGGCACCGCCACTGCCACGGCCTGGCCCCGGCTGGCTCCCGGGAGAGCGGCCCTGAGGGGGGCCGGGGCAAGGGGAGGCTGCGGGCACGGGGGGAAGCCAGGCAGGAGAGCTGCCGCTCTGCATCAGCCCCGAGAGCACTGAGCAGCCCGTGCCACGCATTCCGCTCCTGCTCCACACCCTTTGGTGCCTTGTGAGGGCGGCTCTCGCACGGGTTTTAAGGGAACTCTTCAGTTCAGGGAAATGGCAGCATCTGGATACGCGGGGAAGGATCCGCCCCGCTCTTGTCCTCAGCACACACCGCAATTAAATACGAACCTGGGGGTGTAAAGTTCACTTCACCAACATGGCACAGACTGGCACACAAAACTGCACCTCTCCTCTTTACCCCTTGCCAAACCCCCTGTGCCCCCTGGAGCTGCCTGATTGTTTTTGTCCCTGTCTGGAGGCCCGGACGCTTCTGGGTATCCCGACATTTGTGCAGCATTTCTCCCACCCTCCCTCCTGGGTCAGTGCCCCCCCTGCAGTCCCAGAGAGATGATCCAGATGGAACTGCCCAGCCACTCCCTGCTCAGGCCGGGCAGATCTGTGGTTAGGACTCGCTGCTGTTATCCCGTGACAGCTGAGTGTGGCATCCAGGCAGCTCTGAGGCCACAGAAGGAATGTGAGGGTTTTAAGGAAAGAGGGAAGATGTGCTTTTCAGCCCTGGCACAGTGTGCCAGCCCTGGGGACAGCATCCCACCTGCCAGGCCGGATTCCAAGGGCACTGCCAGGGCAGAAGGGAGATGGAAGACGAGGAGGAGGACGGGTGGCAGCTCCAAGGCGGTGTGTGGGGGGAAGAGACCTCAGTGACCATCCCAGCAATTCCGCCTAGGACACAGCCAGCCCTGCCTGCTGCCAGGACAGTCTGCCGGAGCGAGGGGACAGAGGGTCCAGTTTCAGAGCTTGTTCCCACATTGGCGCCTTCCAGGCTTCCCGTCCCGCAGTTCAGATTCCTGCGGGTGACACATGGCCCCGGCGCTCAGCCACGGCAGACAGGAGTGGCCCCAGGGGGAGCAGGTGCCACCATCCTCCCCACCCTCCCTGAGCTTCCTGCACACACAGCCAGTCTTCCCAGAACAGAGCCCTCCTGCTTGCACAAGTGGCTGGATCCAGGGGTCTTTCCAAATCTGTTTTACTGCCAAGCCTTCAGAGAGGTCAGGGAGGACGATGCTCTCTCCCTCCTGAGCTCCTGTCTCGCTCGCTCTGCCGCTGTTGCCAGAGCTGTGGCACCTCAGCCTGTCTCTTCTGCTCCAGTAATTCCCAGCCTGCTGGCACATGGAGAGGGACGATGGCAGGAGCAGCAGACACCGCTGGGTCACAGACCAGCCAGCAGATCTGCAAGTCCAGGGACCTTGCACCAAGTGCAAGCCAAACCCTGGGAATTTGGGATCAACTGTGTCAGGATGGGAAAAATCAGCTTGCCCTTCATACTAAGCCAGGACTTTCAATGCCCCAAGATCTCCAGCCTTGCTGTTCTAGACTTTGCTGCTTCAAAGCATATCAGACTTCAAAACACACACTAAATCTGTTAGACAAACAGCAAGGAAAAGCAAAACCCAATTCAGGCCGTCACTGACAGCCTTTACCATCCACAGACTGTGCATTGGTCCTGGAAGGCTACAGAAAATCAACAGGGACAGCCAGAGATGTGAACAGTAAATAAAACCCAAAACTGAGAGCGGCCGTCTCCCCTGCCCCTTTAGCTGCACACACTCAGTGACTTCCCAGCCAGTACAGATCTTCCTCTCTTCCCAGTGCACTTCCCACTGTTGCTGGCTTGAGTGTGTTAAAACCCTGCTCACTTCTGCCTGGAGACCTTTGTGCAGCTTCCCCTCCTGGCCCCACCGATCAAACCTGGATGGCCTCTGCCCTCAGAGCAGAACAAGCCACATTCAGAAGGGGCAGGGGAGAGGGAAGAGGAGGTTTAATGCCCCAAAACATCGAGCTGGCCCTCCTGCACAGCCCTTCTGCCAAGGCTGGAGGAAGTGAGTCACTGCTGGGGACTCAGGAGCTTCAGCCACCCCCTGGAATGGCCTGGGGCAGCGGACAGGCTCTGTCCAGGGACCAGCCAGCACTGATTCCTGTTTGTGTCCCAAATGAATCATTCCCAACAGCTGTGGCCGTGCTCCTCATGTGCTTTCTATTAGCTGGGAAAACAAGCCAGGCTGCTCCGGCACAGGGAGTCGGCCCCTGGCAGAGCAGAGGGGAGAACCTGGGCAATGCCACTGGGCTTTGCCCTGCACCCAGGTGCTGGTTTCTGTCACTGGGAGTGGACCCCACTCACAGGCTCACTGGGGTGCCCTTGGCCCCCCCTCCACACAATTTTCTTCTCCATTCAGCTTTCCAAATGCAGCTCCTGTGAGTGTTGTGCAGTCAAATTGACTCCCGCGTGCACACAACTATTCCTCAAAAGCCAAACCCTTTGCCTGGCAGAGCCAGTGTTTCAAGGAATGTTTTAAGAGGCCACTGAAGGCGCAACCCAGAGGAACCTTCCCGTTCAAAAGCTGTAGCAACAGGAATTACCAACAGCACTGTGCAGCCAGGGGGAACCACAGCACAACAGAGGCAGAGCAGGGAACAAGGGCCCTCAGCAGCACGAGAAGAGCCTGAGGGAAAAAGCCCACACAAAATACATGGGAAGTCACAGCCCCTGTGTGACTTCGGGCAACTGTGCCTCAGTTTGCCCCCTTCTGCTGAGCAGAGGTCAGGGTGAGCTGGGGGCACAGAACAGCTCTCAAAGCCCTTTGGTGTACTCAGAGGAAAGGAGCTCTAGGCAAGCAGAAGTGTGGCTATTGATTGAAGGAGCACAAAGGGAACAGCCCAGGCTTCACTCCCCTCCTGCTTGGGTCACTCCCTGTTGGGAAAAATGCTAGGGTTGTGCTTTCCACCTCAGCCAAAAATAATCAGTGAGCTGCAGGGGGTAGAGGGCCTGGGGAGAGAGAGAGAATTTCTCTTCTCAGGCTGCCAGAGCAGAGAGGCTGCAGCACATAATGAGAAAGGCATTCCTTCCCTGCTCCTTCCCTCCTCCTGCAGCCACCTCTTCACAGAAAATTGTGTGGGCCTGCTCCAAAAGCCACGGGAGCGTGAAGCCCAAGCCAGTGGTTCTCCATTTCCCTTTGAGGCAGGGAGTCTTCAGACTAAAATAGGATGTTTAGGAGTCCTCCCATCGCTGCTCTCAGAGGGGCTCCAGCCCCCATCGAGTACAGCTTGGGGCAAGTGGGGAACACCAAGTTTTGCTGAGTGGACAGAAGTGTGCACACAGTGGCCTGACAGACTTATCTGTGCTGTAGATAACTTTGGACAGGCACAAAAGTTCATTCCCAATGTGCTTTCAGTGCTAAATGAACCAAGCTTGTGTCAGAAGACAGCTGATGTGTGGTGTTGAGCACATTTCTGCTTCCAGGCTTCATTTTCCAGAAGATGTTCCCGGGGCTGCTGATGTGGCCCGTGTCCTGCAGAGAGGGACCTGCCTGCAGGATTGCAATTTGCCTTCTCCAACATCCGATTGCTGACCCTTGCCTGTGACTGTCGTGTTTCAAACCACCACGCTTCCTCCTCTTGGCCAGAGCCTTGGCTGCTCTCCAGAGGATGTTCAGGAGAGAAACACAGGGCAGAACAACCCTGCACCTTCAACTCCTGCGTCCCCGCCTCAGCCACTCCTTTCCCGCGTCAGTAGTGTCAGGCTGGAGGATGCCAGGCAGAGGAAGCCTTCAGTGGGAGCTCAGGGCTCACTGACAGAGCCTCGCAGGCAGCAGCCGTGCCAGGAATCAAACTGCTGTCCCCAGGGAGTGGCGGCAGAGGCAGCAAAACCCTTCCTCAGCGGCAGCCGAGCTTTTCCATTTCCTTGGTTTCAAACCTTGCTTCTGTTCTCCCCAGTGTCTGCTGTGGCTCCAGCCGCGACTTCTAGGGAAGCCCAGCTGCCTCAGCAGGTATGGTCTCATTAATGAGCAATTAGCTCGTAGCCTAATTGGGCAGCAGAATGGCTAATGAGCCCAGCCGTGGCTGTCTGTGCCCTCATTATCCTGTGCTCAGCCAGGGGTAACACTGAACTTCTGTCCCATTTCCGTCCTGCCACGATCAGAGCCCTGGCTCGAAGCTCAGATGTGCCCGTGCTCCCTGCCCCTGGAGCTGGAAACTGGATGGTTTGTCTTATCTGCCTCCTCTAGCAGGCCTGGAAAAGCTTCTCCCACCTCTGCACTGCACAATCAGAGCCTCCCTCCCTTGTCTGTCTCCTGCTCTTTCACTCGGGAAGTCTTTTGATCTCTCTCCTCTGTGTTTATATTTGTGAACACAGATACACACGAATATTTCACTGTTTGCCGTGCCTACGTAAATATTTGTGTTGTCACACTCATACGGGGCTGAGACTTGTGCAATTCACCTGCCTGAGCTTGGTGAAAACACTTCCAGTGCCACGCAGAACAGCAGCACCTCTGTCTGAGCAGCCAACCCAGCACCCTCAGCACCCACACAGGAGGGCTGGCACCAGAGCTGGGCAGTGTTGGAAGGAGGGCAGGGTTAACCCAAACCTCTGCTTTGCAGTTCTAAGTCACAGCTCTTCAGGAGTCCCAAGTAAATTCCAGTTGCTCTGCTTTGGAGTTAGGGAGTCACCGGATGTTGGGTTTTAACAGGACACATGAAAACTCTTCAGTTAACAAGCAGAGCCCTTTGGCAGAATGGAATTTTCCTTCCAGCATTTGGATTCAGAGATCTCTTCTGAAAAGTGGCACATGACCCTTAATGACAGTAGAGAGTCAAGGTTGCTTTTTTGTTTTGTTTTGCTTTGGGGTTTTTTCATGTTTCTAAGCCTTATCCAGCTGTTGGACTCTGGGTAATCCAAGTCATATTACCAGGATGTGAAATATTCCATCGCTCTACCTGCTGCAGCAAAGAACCGTGTTCCTTCCAGGACTGATTATTCCAACTTCCTGCTGCTCCTGATAAGCCTTTCCAGTGGCTGCTGATGGTTTTAAACATGGCTTCTTCTGCCTCCAGGGTCCTTTCTTATATTAGATTATCTCAACATATCACACCCGCTTTTTAGTCGCTTCACTGCCTTCCTGTTAAGCACCAAAATGATTTTTTAACTGCTCTTTTGCCCTAGAAGGACTTGTTTGACCTTGTTCTCCTCCTGGGTGCTCCATGAACCCAGCCAGTCCAGGGGCCCTGTCACCTCCAAATATCTGACATTATGGGAACCTCCAAGCCTACACTTTTCACTGAGCATTTTTACTTTAGAACTGCACATTTTTGGAACCTACAGACTGAAAATCAAGACAAAACATATCCCTTTCTCACCTCTCATGCAAATGTCTCAGCACTGCCTTTCCTGGCAGTCCCGAGGCCAGGGGCAGAACAAACCCCTCAGCCCAGAATAACCAGCTCAGGGGACTGGGGTACCTTTCCACAGTGCTGATGATGCTGCCAGAGCGGGCACAGCTCTCAGAGGCAGAAACACCCCTTCATGTTTTAGAGAGGAAAGAAGGACTGGGTCAAAGGCCCCATTTTAAGTACTGAGGGGTTTTTTAAGGTCAAACCCTCTCCACATTGATTCATTCTTGCCTAAGCTGCTGGTAACCAGACTAAAATCCAACACATCTTTCATTTAGGACACACAGACAAACCTTTTTCACCATGGCTTCCCAAATTTATGTTGAGCCTCTTCAGCATCTCTTTAATTGAAGACCTCAGGGCATTTAACAACCCCTAATGCAAACTTCACACCACTCTCAAGCCTACAGAAGAGGAGCTGAAGCACTGAGAAAGGCTGAGCCAGCAGTGGCAGATGAACGTCCTCATGAAAACATGCTGTGCATTGAACCATCAACCATCTCCACCAGTGTCTTTACAGGGCTAATTTAATGAATGGAACAAATGCTGAAACACAAGCCAGTTAGGGAGGCTTCTCACGTCTTCTCCCCAACATGTGCTGAAATCCTGCCCTGCTATTGGGAAAACAGAAGCACAGTCATGTGCATGGGATTGATTTCCCAGAAGGCCAAGGCTGCATAATACCAGGCATTCCACAGGGGCAGGCAGCAAATGGATTATTGTGTGCATTTTTGACAGACTTTCCTTTACTGTGGGCTCCCCACAGCGTTTCTTCTTAAAAAACCTTTTGCACAGCCCTGTTTATCTCTCCCAGCTCACCCACCTACTCTTGCTAATATTTTATTTATTGCATCCTCGTCCTAACAAGAGAGCTGCCTCCCCAGTCACTGCTGATTGGGCTGGGGGTGCACACGGATCCAGGCAGGGCAGGGATGGGCTCTGCAATTCACAGGAAGAATTCCCTGTCCACAGAGATTGTCCAGAGGCCACCGCACTGGAAGAGATGCGTTTTACCCACAAGTGCAGGTATCAGCAAGAAGAACTATTATTGCATTTCACTGCAAGCACAAGATAACAACAGATTGGCCAAACCTTTCTATTGACATGGAAAAAGCAATACACAGGAAGGCACCGAAGGGGAACTATTCCTCTTCCCCTCTCTCTGCTCTGTTTCAAAACTCTGATTGCTGGCTTGGGGTTGAACTTTGTTGATCTCAAAGTCACCTCTCTGCCTTTGAAACTGTCAAGAAGTTTACCCAGCTGAAAATGCAGACTTTGGATTTGCTTTTCAGGGGGAACTCATGGTTGGTTCTCTTGTTGGCATCTTTGACGAAAGCGGAGATGAGGTGAAGCTGTGAGTGGAGCAGGGGGGGACTTGCCAGGAGCTGAGCAGTGGTTGGGGGCCTTGCAGGAAGAGAAATGAAAGGGCATTTCTGGGAGCAAGAACGATGGGCTGCAGTGCAAGGAAATGTCTCCAGAAAATAAGCAGTAAATCTTGCTCACTGCATATAAGAAATCAATACTGCCATTGGACCAGGGACATCAGAAATGGCAGAAAGGACTTTCATTCTGGAAAAAGTATTTACAGTACAGCAGAGCTCAGACAAGTGAACAGGGAGCTGCGCTTCACCCAGTGAACTCAGTCATTACACAGAATTAACAGCAGCCATTTCTCATCCATTAAAAAAGATAAGAACAGCTTGGCCAACCCTATGTATCGATACAGGGCAGCTCAAAGGAGGCCATTCCATGGGTATTTTTATATATGGATACACGAAGAAGGTATTGAGGTAGGCTCATTTCCAGGGCAATAAATAAAATGTAACCAGAAGAAGCTACGCACAGGAGCTGGTGGCAACTCAGGAGTTGCTCAAAGCAGGATTTAAACTTCTGACCTTCCAGCTCTGGGAAGGCAGTGGTGAGGCGGGAAGGAGAACAGTAGGGGTGGGTGGGGAGCAGGGGAGAAAGTCATAACTCCCTTCATCCCTCCACAAGCATCCAGAGTGACACAGAGGGGTTGTTCCCCACCAGCCAAAGGTGAGGAGCGGAGCAGCTGAGGTGCAGGATGGACTCTCGAGGGGCCCCCACAGAGCAGTTCTTCCCAGGAAACAGCACACGAGTGATTTGTCAGCCCAGCCTCAGCCGAAGCAGCTTTTGGCAGGAGTCTGGGCACGTTAAGAGAAGAAATGCGGAGGCTGCAGCACTGGTGCTGGGGTGAGGAGCTGTGCTCCCTGGCACACAGCAGAACGAGGTGCTGCCCTTTACGTCCTCACCAAAGACTGGATTAAAAATAAAATCTGGCTGCCACGCACATGCTGGGCAGAAGGCCAAGGGTCTGGCTCTTTCTCACTTTGCAGACACAGGTCTGTAGCACAGGAGATGTGGAAATCAAAGGGCAGCACTGGAACTGTCCTGCATTCTTGGCAGGGTCGTGGGGAGAGGTTTAACACTGCCTGGGAGGACAACACGAAAGCCAAAGAAGGCTCTTTCTTAGCCACGTGCTGCCTCACGCCACGTCCATTAGTGGAGTAATCAGGCGGTTTGATTTTGGCTCCTCCTGATTGACTTTGGCCTGGCTGGGGTTCGGTTGGCCATGACAGACTCCACCAACACAGCAGCTCCTGGCACGAGTGCTGCTCCCTGCCCCAGGCCTGAGGACACCTCTGCAGAAAGGCCTGGCACAGGGATGGCCCTGCCCTGCTCCGGCTGAAGGTTTGGGAAGCGGGCACCTTGTGTTATCCCTGTCCCAGCACACACCTCCACAGCCGGTGCCAAAGCTTGGGCACTGCAGCCAGGACAGGTCACAGGTCTGAGCAGCCCAGAAAACAGGGCACAGGCGTGTGAGGAATTGTCTGGGCCAGCGACAGGAACAAACAAAACACAGCCTGCTTTCCCTGGAAAACCCAGACAACCTGACAAACACTGACTTCTGTCCTGACAAGCTGAGGGCAGGACTAAAAGGACTTGGGACAAAGATAAAAGCATTTCAGTGCTTGGAATCCACACCCAGAGCAGCCCCTGTGGACACTGTGCAGAGAGATCTGCAACACAAACAGTGCTGCACACACAAATTCAGCATATATTTATATATATGTGTGTGTGTGTGCACAGGCTCCACATTTCCATCTAAACACAGCCCCCGGGGGAGGCAGGGGCCAGGCACCTGCTGCCAGTCCCCTCTGCCTCTCAGAGCCTCCAGCACCACACTCGGCTGCTCCCAGCTCCTGATCCCTCACAATGCTCCTGCAGCACTGACAAAGTGCTGCTCTTGTTCTGAACACAGGCAAGGCAGCACCCTACCCCCAAAGAGCCTGCCTTACACCAGTAATTAGACATTGCCTAACGTCACTAATTACTACCTTAATTAATTTACTTTAAGTAATTCTTAGGTCTTGTCAGCTGGCCGCAATCTCTTAATAACCTCTCCATACAAAAACAAGAGTTACACAAAGTATTTTTGCCTAGTTCAGGCACGGACAGACAGGTACCATCCGTGGAGGTTTGGCTGCTGCTGTCAGGCTGAGCTGCCCCTCCAAGCTCCCTCACAGGAGGCAGCCGAGATCCAGGCTGTGGTTTGGAATGAAACATCTCAGCAGGGAGGGCCGTGGTGTTTGTGGCCGAGTCACACCCCCAGACACCCTCGTGTCTCACGTTAGAGCCGGTGTGGGGCAGCAGAAGGACCCTGTGCCCGTCTCTGAACTCCTTCATTCCGCTAAAGCTGCGTTCTGCCAGGACAGCGGAGAGCAGCCCTGGCTGCCCCAGCACTGCCAGGCTGAGGGCATTGACCACCACAGCACATCTGTGCGTGGGGTGAGCAGCATCTCCCTGCAGCAGGCACCGGCAGCCACCTGGCATCCCCCAGGGCTCAGGGGCTGGCACAGCCAGGCCAAGGAAGCCAAACAATCCAGGAGGAAACTCCTTGTGCCACCTCCCAGCTGCTGAACGCTGTGGAAGAAGAGGGCTGCTGATAGCTGGGGTGGTTGTATCAAATATTATTGCACGGCTTGTGTATTTTTGAAGTTCAAGAGTGGCGGCCATCTAAAAGAAACAAATATTCGCAGTGCAGCTGCCTGGTGTTTCTATCCCTGCGTCCATACAAGGGCATCCCGGGCATCGCTGGGAGGGAGGGCCAGCGAGGCAGCAGGAGGCAGCGCAGCTCACGCAGGGCCACACAGCCCGCCAGGAGCCCAGGCAAGAATTCCCAGCCCGCATTCCCGCGGGACAGGAATGTGCACGCACGCACGGAGCAGCTCTCTCACAAGGTCCGGGTCCCCTAATGCGGAACAAGCAGAGTAAATCGGAATTGTGACCGCTGTGCAGTGCCAGATAAAGCCAAAAGGTGCCCACCCAGGAGCGGGGGGAAAGGGGAGGAAGCAGCTGGAAAGTTCTGACACAGAAAATTGTGCAAAACAGAAGAAACCCAAGGAGAGGCACAGCCCCGCGGTGTCGTGCGGGAGCAGAGCCCGGATCCCACTGGGCTGTCCTCCTGCTGCGAGGAAGCCCAGCCTTCCCTGTTGGTGACAGTCTTTGCTTGTTGTGAGTTCCCCAGGTTCTCCAGGAACAGATGCTCGGGGCGAGGGCTGAATTCCCCTTTCCCGAGAATCTGCTGCCATCCCGTGGCAAATCCTGCACTGGCACCTGGAGCCTCGCGGGGCGCAGGGACAGCCCCGGCCACCGCCGGCAGCGGGGCCGGAGCCCGGCCGTGTCCAGGGCCAGTGCCCTGGGCCAGTGCCCAGAGCTCCTGGAAAGAGGGAGGGAGCTGTCTCAGGTGTCTGGACCTGGGTGAATCCCAGACAGAAATCCACTGCTGCAGGAAAGGATGAAACCACCCCTAGAGCTGCGGTCGGCACAATTGTTTAGCCCAGGCCTGCTCGCCTCACATCCCTTGGTGCTCCTTGGGATGGTGTCTCCCGTCAGGCCCCAGTCCTTCCCACCCCACCCCTTGCTCCCCACGGTGGAAGACGGAGTTTCCCTGCCCAGGGGGCTCCGGCAGCTGGAGGCAGCAGAAAGGCAGCTTTGCCAAGTCCCTGCAGCCCAGCTGGGCACAGCAGTGCAGGCCAGGGCCGTCAGCCAACTGCTCGTGTTTACTTATCTGCAATCTTGTAAATAAAAATCAGCCAGACGAGCCCCGGGAGCCCAGCCAGAAGCAGCCCCAGGCCCCACATCCGAGTGTCTGTTCCACAGGACTCAGCCCTGGGCCCGGCCCGGGTGGGAATACACAGGGCAGTCTGCAGGAGCGCTGCACTGGCAGTGTTAGAGAGGCTGATGAAAAAGGAGGAATCCCACACGCAGACCTGCGAGGACAGAGCTGAGATGCCTGTTAGCAATCCTCAGCCAATTAAAGCTGCCTTCTTACGAGAGAGACCTTACCCATTATGAAGGCTTAGACAGAACCAGCAACAACGAAAGGATGAGCCCAGAGCTTTCCAAATGTCACAGCAAAGGCTCAGCTCCTCATCCGTGGTGTCCTCGGGGCAAACACAGGACTGGGAAGGTGGCACGCACTGTTCAGTGCTCTTCTGAAAGAACAAAACTGCAATTTAGAGCCAGTCAGAACCTTTACCTGAGTTGCCAGGTACAGCCACTCCAGCCCTGGCACTGGTGGCAGAACCAAACTGCACCGGACAGATGGGCAAAGGCACCGCCCAGCCCTGGGGGACACATTTATCCTTCAACGGGCCATTAAGTGACTGGTCACGAGTGCCAGAGTGCTGCTGAGAGAAATAAAGCCTGGAGCTGCAGGGAGGATTACACAACAGGGATCCAAGGCAGGGCAGCTGAAACTGCCACCAACACCTGCCTTTGCCCGCCGGCCTCTGGCTGTCAGAACCTACAGCCAGCTTACCCCAAACTAGGGCCAAGTCGAAAGGCAACGGAACACCAGGCAAATAAAGCCCCACTCCCGGGTGCTGCTGGCGGGAGACACCGGAACAGAATTCACACTTCACTGTGGAATATGGAATATGTAAAAAGAGTTGTATTTTGCGCTTTGGTGTGGCTCCTCTTACCTGCTTTCCTTTTTAAGCAGACAGGAGGGGCGGGATAAGAGAACGCCGGGCTGATTTTGCACAAGCAGATGTTTCTGCACTGAAGTGACTCAGAAAATCTCTCCCTCTCGCTGTGTCAGAATCTGTGAACTCCTTTACTTATCTCCAACCCGATCAGAAGAGTCTGTCCCAATGCTCACGGAGTTCTGTCCTACTTCCCTGTGTCCCACTATTAAGGCACCTGAATTATTTCCACCCTCAAGACCCAGGGTTGCAATTTCCCCCCAACTCTAATGAGCTTTACACGATTTCTTTTCCTTCTCCTTTTGCTCCCTATTTCTAATTCCATCTGACACACCTGCTTAAAAAACAAATGTGGTCCTATCACGCCAGAACAATACATTTCAAATAAGCATATAAAAGACCTTTTATTGACATGAATAAATTGATTGGGACCATTACTTTGTAGCTGCTTCCCACAGAAAAAGCCTCTTAAAGGCAGCCCGAGGCAGGGCAGCAACATTTACATTTAGATGAAGGCATTTCTGCCACCACACCTCCCAAGTTTCTGGCCCCAGGTACTGTCTCCAGAAGAAATCACTGGAGTCAGTGAGCTTTGCTTTAAATAACATGGAAGGAAAAGGGAGAAAATGTTTCTGCAGTCCTAGTGAGTGCTGTAGTCTGGAGTCGCACCATCTCTGCCTCCCTACTGACCACTGGAAGTGCTCTGCAAGGGCACTTTTAACGTGGTTCTGTCACCCCAGTGAGCACAGATCTGACAGGGATCCTCACTACCCCTGTCCCCAACCACCACAGAAATGGCAGAGAAAACTGCTCTGTGTTTTTTGCTGCTGTCATTGAAAGGCTTGTCTTTGCTAGAGACTTATTCTGTTGTCTGCACTACACAATAGTTACAAGAGAAAAAACAACAGATCAAGGACAACCAATAAAATTATCTTTTATTGTCTTATCTATTGTAAAGGAATAAATGTCTTGCAATCAGTCAGCTGGGGAAGAAAGGTAAATATTTCCACCTCCCTAATCAATACCAAATATCAAAACTCAGCACAGAGCAGGCGTTGATTCAGCGACCTGATGGATGAAGGACAGACAAATTACAAACCCTCTAGTTCCAGGATTCTCCTGTCGAGACAAAAAAGATCAAAAGGGGGAAAGAAACAAAACAAAAGCCAAAAAAGTTCAAACTAAAGGAAAGATGTGCCACAGATTCCAAGACAGGATATAGTCAGGGGATTATTTAGGTACTGTCACCTGAATGAACTGTGCCAGCTCAGTGCCACCCCAGGGACCGAAGTCTCTGCTCAGATTCCAAGTCTGTGGTCAACTCAAACAAGGCTATGATCCTCATTTACCCTCATGTTTGCCCTCTGAAACAACAGGCACAGGAACATTTGCCACGTAAAAAGATCCAGTGGACAAAATTACACAATATTTAATGTGAGGGCTGTGTGAACCCTTTCACAGCTAAAAGTAAGAGCACCCAGAGAATTCATGGATTTCAACATGGACGCTTTGACCATCACATCCCCTCTGTTACAGCTCAACTTCCAACGACGGTCACAGACTCCGTGACAAAACCCTCAGCATTATCAAGTGCTGGAGGTCACTGGAGCTTTGTAGGGACACTGGGTGGTGTGTTCCTTTTCTCCTTTGCTGCTCAGTGTCCTCTTGTACTTCTTGAAACACTGCTACTGATGCCCACTTTATTTGCCACTCTGTACAAAGCTGTGAAGGAATGGACCAGAGAGAAGGATAAAAGTCACACTCGGATGACACCAAAACAATCCAGCTTAGAGGAAGAAAAACACCCACAAAGGGCATTTTGAAAGCTCATATTCAGCCTCATTACCAGGGCAAGAATAGCAGATCCCTTGTAACTGCCCAGACTTTGTAATTAGGGTTCATTCCAACAAGCTGCAATGCCAGGGAAATTTCCATCCCACAGATTTGACTAATAGTCTGTTCCGGCAGAACCAAGACCCCAGGCGAAGTGAAATGCGACTCCACTGACATCACACAGAGCTGTTTTCCAAGGCCAGTCCATGAATTGATTCCGTAATTTCTCTCCCATGCTCACATCCCCTGGTGCAGGAAGCTCAGCCTCGCAGCCACAGTGAGAGTCAGGAGTGTTCGGAAGCAGCCCCTCTGCAGAGAATGTTCCTTCCAGGTGACATTGCCACAGGTAAGGACACTGGACAAATATTGAAAGAGCTAACAAACAGGGAAATGGAACTGCAAGAGGATTCAGAAATTGGAAAGACACAACAAAGTCACCCAGAGTAATGGAATGGGCAACAAGACCAATCAGTTCATTCTCTCCATGTCTCTGACAAGTACTCCTGAGCTACCCAAGGGTGCTGTGGTGCTTGGGAAATCACACTACTGCATTAATACTGATAAATTAGTAAAGTTGTTTGTGCTAACTATGAAGTTGGACTTAATGATGTCCTAAAATTTACATACTCTGACTTTCAAAACCTGAGATGTGTAAAACAACAATCAAATCCTGTCCTGGATGTGATTCCTACCTGCCAAGTGTCCCCCTCTCACTAAACGCTATTTTTTATGGTGTGTCTTTTCCCCAACCTTTCCCATTACTCACCTGACCAGCAAATGGATATGATCAATATTTATTGTGAAGACTCACTTCTCTCATTTATGAGAGCTGAGGAAGACATGCTTATGTTGTGTCAGAGACCTGCACTGCATCAACATTCAGGTGCCACAGGTGACCATTCTGGAATTCAGTTTTGTCAGAACACCTGGGAGTTTTTGCAGATAAATATTTTTTGCCAGATTCCTTCACAGGCTATTTCCTTAGGGAGAAAGGGGGAAAGAGTAGCTGAATTTGCAGGGGCCAAGTTACCGCTTTTACAGAGATCAGCATTTGCAAAGAACAAAAAAATAACTTGGCTGAGTTGTCCACGTGGGACCTGTGCTTCGCATTCTGTTGTTTTTATCTTTTGCTCCAGTTTGTTTTTGCAAAGGCAACACCACGAGAGAAACCAGGTTTAATTAATGAAGGACACGAGCAGCACAGCAGATTGCAAAGGATGACTCGGATGTGAAGTCTCTTCCCTCCACCAGACCTTGCTTCTGTTTAGGGTGAGAAACCACCCTAAGGACAGACCCAACACATCCCCAGGCTCACCTGAGCCACAGGAGCACCAAAGAGGGAGGGCAAACACCGGGATTTTCGTGCCGGAGCAGCAGGGAGAGAGGGACGAGCAGCTGTGCAGTGACGCGGACAGGGAGCAAGGCCCGGGCGAGGGGCTGCCTGCCCCGGGGAGCAGAGGGACCCGGGGCCCCTCTGGGACGGTGGGATGGAGGAGCGCTGAGGGACAGGAGCCCCAAAAGGCTCTCCTTGGCTGCTCCCAGATCCTTCCACTGCCCTCCTGTCGCCTTTTCCCGGCTCCACCCGAGGCTCTTCCAGAACCTTCCGGGCTCCCTCAGGTGCTGCCGCCCCCACTCAGGGCCCCACCCTCCCCTCAGGCCCCACCAGGGCAGCCCCCCCCAGACCTGCTCTGGGCCTTCAGCACCGAAAGTGCCCAAATCCCCCAGGAAACAACACCCGGGCGGCCTCTCCTGGTTAACAGGCACTGGAATCCCTCCAAGAACCCGGCTTTTCCTCCTCTCCTCATTAAATCCCTGAACCAGGGGGAAGAGCAAGCTCCCCGTCCATGGTGGGAGGTTGGAACGAGATGGTCTCTAAGGTCCCTTCCAACCCAACCCATTCCATGGCATTCCAAAGGTGATCCAGGGCAGGATCCAGTCCCACCTGCCCGTCCTCTTGCTGCCGTCACAGAACTCTGGCAATGTGCAGGGGACAAAGCCACACAACCGATGGCTCCCAGCTCTCACCCTGCCCTGGCACGACCCCATCAACACGAGGCCCCGATGCAAGAACCACATGATTCCATTTATCCCGTAGTAAAAATCCTCTTCAGCCCCGTCCCCGCGGAATTCATCATTTTAAGTCTGGAAACTTGCAACCTGCAAGCAAGAAAGGGCAGCCTGAGCCCACTCAAGTTCTACATTAAGTACAAGGAATTAAAAAAAGAAATGTCAAAATAAATAGCACATGTTCAGGCCAGGCTCAGAGAAAGCACTTTCAGAAGCTATTTCCAGGAGACAGGAGCTGACCTTCCCCTCATAAAATGCCACGGGGTATAAATAGAGCAGCCTCTCATGCCATTTTCATGAAGACTTCGTCCGTGGCCCCGAGCACCCTCCAGCAACAGGACACTCCTCTGGCTGTGCTCAGAGCACCAATTACCCTGAGCTGGAGTCGAAGAATCGACTTCTGAAAAATCACACATCAAAACCAAAGCAGACCCAGATCAAGACCAAACCTTTATTCTGCACAGACACCCAGCACGGCTCTCTGTGGCAGCCCAGCCCTTCCCCGAGCGTTGGGCGTGCTGATGATCCCGGGCTGGCAGTGCTGGGCACTGCCCAGCCAGGCACACACACAAGGGAGCCACCACAAAGGACACAAACATGTAACCAGATGTCATTCGAAGGCAAATTTGAGCTTTTCAGAAGACAATGAACAGACAATGAGTTACTGTGCATCTCTCTCTCTGCAATTATCCCTCTGGAAGGCATCTCTTGCCAGCTCTGTATCAGTTGTGTGCCAGATGATTCTACTGGCACAAAATAACATCTCTTCGGAAAAAAAAGGTGCCCAAAAATTCAGGTACGGGGGTATACACAGTGTATTATACTGAAAATTCAGCAGTAGAGCAGCAAAGTGCCTCAAGGATGCAGAACTGGAACTGGACATGATGTTGGTGTTTGTGTACTCTGTATTAAAAATAAAATTATCTCAAAGAAGGAAAAAATAAAGCCAAGAAAAGACAGGTTTGAACCAGACAAGAGGGCCATGCCAGCACCCCACATTACCCCAGATGAAAGCAACTCTTTTCCCACTAACAACAATCAAGAGACACATTTCACTTGCAGGCAAAACCTGGCTGCTGTAGTGTAGCTTGGTTTTATTTATGTCCACAAATATTTCAAAAAAATTACAAAATACTCAAATGGAGAGAACACAGAAGTCACGATTTCTGGGTTTCTACTCTGTTTACACTGTGTTATCCCATGGCAAACTACTCATATATACATTAAGCTTCAAGATATATATAAATGTAGCAGTCAGAATGTACACTCTGCTTTAACGGTGCAGTGAAACAAGCTCAACCATGACGACATAGAACAAGAGAGACGTTTCAAAAACACTAAAGCAAAATTTCAAAATAAACCTTCAGAACAGAGGAAAAGTAAGAGAGATTTCTTAAAAAGAAAAATCAAAAGGTCTGGGTTGTTTTTAACAGGGCATCGAACACCGAGATGGCTTCAGAAGCCACTGCGTGTAAAGTTGTAGTTAATCACTGGGCTGAAATGGAAGGATTTCACTGCTTACTTGCTCAATGATGTGAACAAAAAAACTGCCATAAATGATTAGAATGCCTTTATGGGCAACAAAAATACCAATGAACAGCTTTTGAACAGACTGCAAACTTCAGCTGAAAAAATAAGGAATACGGAGAGAGGAGCCCTGGAGGCAATTAGCTTTTCTTAAGAACTATGGCTAAAAACAGCAAGAGAAGGCTCAGAAGAAATGGCTGAACTCCCCCAAACTCCCAAATTCCACATGGTAAAAAAAAAAAAGGAGGGTAGAGACTGAACTGAAATGTGCCTAATGAGACCTCTAAAGCAAACTGAGGCACTCTCTGCTGAGCACGGCCATTCTCCTGGCACCTCAGCTGGGAGCAAAAATAAACCCTGTTCCCACAAGGAAACCACTGCACCCCATCACTGCCAACAGCGACGGACAAGGACTTCACCTCCCTCCTGGTGGACTGACCTCACGGTCTGCCCCGCACAGGAACAGCTCCTGCTCCCCCAGCACTGCACAGAGCTCAGCACAGCAGCTGGACTGACCCAACACACAGCGGCTCTTCAGCACCGAGAAATCTGCAAGGCAGCTCAGGAAAAAGGGAGATCAACACCCGCTGAAAAATCCCCCTCCCTCCCCTGCACACTCTTGCCTTAGGTGGTCCTGGCACACGGATTTTTATCTGGTAAATTGTCTGACAGCAGCTCTGGGCCCTGAGCCCGGGCCGAGGAGCAGGAGGGGGACGAGCTCTGTGCCTGTAGTTGATTAACTACAACTTTATCAGACGTGGCTCAGTACAGTCCTAGGACACAACCATCACACTCAACGGTCTACAACAGCAGAGAGAGCACTCGTGAGAGGAGAGAGAGGATGGGGGGAGTTATGCACCAGCAGAAAAAAATGACCAGCAGGCTCAGATGTCCATGGGCCGCGTCACCCTCTGCTCCGGCCCAGAAAACCCGTGGCAAAACAGGGAAAAAATGAGAAACCCCCTGCCCAGTAAGGAGAGCTGTCTCCAGAATAATGCTCACTGGCCTTCTGCGGATTCCTCTCCTTCCCATCCCCGTGGGAACCAGCCAACAGGAGTTCTCCTGCAGGGACCTGTTGTGTTGGGAGTCAGTAAATGTTACTGCCCATGGTTCATCCCAAAGCAGTAGAAGTTCCTGAGATACAGAACACTGGTGGCAGCTTAAAAGTTTTTGCTTATAAAAAACAGAACTTAAACAGTCGAAGAGAAAAACAGACTGGTCTTTGCAACACAACTTTAAGAACACCAATTGCCAAGTCCACTTTTCTTAAGAACTTATCAAACAGGAGGCCAGGAAAAGCACATCCTCCAAAAGTATGCACATGCATACAAAATTCTGGCTGTACTAATCTGAGCCATGGAACATCTTTAAAAAGACATTTTTAGAACAGATTATTTCTTTGAACTTTTTGCCCAAAGTCTGAACCCAATGTAGTTCAAGTTTCAAAAGGTCACAGGAAAGAAGTGTTTTATGGCCACACTGAAAATGAACTGTTGAGGTTGGCATGGAAAGGGTCAGCTGGTTCCAAGGACATCTGTGCTGCTGAGAAACCCAACTCAACAGAAATCAGCTGCAGAACAGAGAGATGGAACACAAACAAAAAACCCCCAAACAACCAAACCAACCAAAAAACCAAGAACAGAAACAGTCATTTGCAACATTATCCCTGCAAATCCCTTTAATGCTTATTGTTGATATCAAACCAAATTTCAAGCTTTTACCCATTTGAAATTATTGATACCCATCATTCCCTTTAATTAAAGGGATAATTATATATATATATTTTATTAAAAAATCAACTCTGTATTCTGTCAATACCAGGTAGGAATTCACAATTTGTGATGTTACTGAAAATCAAGATAAAACGTTTCTGGAGTTTTGTTTTGTTTTGTTTCTCCCCTCTACCCAAAAAAAGTTATTTACAGACTTAAAAAGCCATGCTGCAGAACTGAGCTCTCTTTAAAATTATGAAGATTTCCTACAATGTATTAAAATAAAAGTAGATTTTTATTATTATAGCACTTGGATTCAGAGCTTGTTATGTCACCTACTTGCAATCCTTGTTTTTTTTTTTTTTAATACCTATAGATGCATTGAGTGTCTCTTCACGCACAGTGACTTGTGTTGTGAACCTGATTCTAGCACCTACTGAAAACAAACTAGTAAGAAAAGAAAAGGAAAAAAAAAACCAAGATTGCAGGAAGTTCTCTGAATATTCCACACAGTCCTGTATTTCCAATAGGCTTCTGAATACGTTTTCATGCAGGGAGACCCACACCAGTCTTGAGAAACCTTCTCTACAAATGAACACTATGCTGATAAGTCTCTACTTGTTGGGTGGTTGCTTCTGTTTTAAATATATAAAGAAATCTTTATAAGATATTCTTCTCCTTTTGTAGCTCTTCTTGTATGTAAAAATGTTCCACTCCTTCCCAAGGACTGGGGTTTCCATAGCCAGCGTTACAAATAAATAATTTATTACAACTGTTTGTCGCCTTCTTTTTTCAGTCGGCTGCAAGAGGAAGAAAACTCATTTTAACACAACAAAGGAGGTGTCAGACACTCCCGATCCCGCAGGGAGCAGGGGCTGCAGGGGGTGAGCTCTGAGCCCAAGCCCCCGGCCCTGGCCCTGCCGAACTGGAGCCACCCAGGGCTGGCAGGGAGCCACCCCAGAGCATCCCAGGGGGAACAGCGCCGTGATCCCGGCAGGCTTCCTCAGCTGCCAGTGCAGGATCCCTGGGACTCACGCGCTTCAGCTTCCTGCTGCCCGCAGTCATTTCTCGGGATTTACTGAATTCCTCCCCTCTTCTCCTTCATGAAGTTCTGCCCACCCTCCTCCGCTGTTCTCATGGAAGAGATGTGGAAGCAGCCATTGCAGCAAGTATCCCACTACAAACCCCAGTCAGAGGGAATTCTGCCGGAGAAGACTCAACTACTCAAATCCTATGCCAGTGATTTGGACCTCGCTTCCCACCTGCCCAGATCAGGTCTCAGCACAGCTTCAGCTGTAACTGCCCAGGGCTCAGCACTCACGGAGAAAGGCAGGAATTTGGAAGAAAGAAGATGGAATGTGACGAAGAAACTCCCACGTCTCACAAAGCCCTCCCTGCCCCTCTCACCTGTAGTAATCTTCCTGACTGGGTAGGTGCCCACCGTGCATGTGAGGGTGCCCGTGCAACCACTGCTGCTCCATTGCCAGTCTCTGCAGCTCTGCGGACTGGGCGTGCATGGCTTGCAGCTGGTGGGCTGCTGACATGGGAGGTGGAATGGCACCAGGCAGATCCCGTGGGTAGGGGGTACCTGCGAGACAGGGGCCACTTTCACACACGTGTTTGCTTCCCAGTAAAACCAACCGAGGTTACAGCTCAGCTGCCCCCCACCAAGAAATGCTAAACCCCGCAAGGAAAGATGGCACTTCAGGTCAAAGCCAACCCCTGCAAAGGACCATTAAATGCTCTCACCAAAGACTGGATGCCGGAGCATTTCATGCTCGTGAGGTGGCTGCCCTAGCAATGGGTTGGGGATGGTCCCAGGTGGGTAGGGAAAACGTGCCAAGTGGGGTCCAGCTGCTAAAGGATCCACCAGTGGATGAACAGGTCCTGCTGAGCCTTGGAGAGAAGGAGAGAAAGCATCCATCAACTGCCCGGGGATTGCAGAGGAACCACAAGGGAAAGGAGCACAGCAGAGCGGCCAACACAACCCTCCCTCAGCTGGCACCAGGGGCACAGCAGAAATGTGGGGTCATTTCACCCTCTGCTCCTCCCCAGTCTGAGGAGACACACGGGTTGTAAAGGCCTTGAGCACCAATGGAGCTACTCTGCAGCAAGAACCACTTGGAGACACCCAAGAGCCCCTCTCTGTATCTGAACCTGGCAAAGAACAAAGCCAAATTACTTCCCAAATACACAGACAGACTTGGCAGTGATCTGACTTGGCTCTGTCTGCAGCAGCCTCTCCCTGCACTGGGAGGGACACTGCACAAGCCATGTCTGTGTCCAGAACAAGTGACCGGGGAGTCTCTAGACTGACCTGCACAGAGGTGCTGAGGGAGTGACTCAGCTGACAACACAATCCTTGTACAGACACGGCCCGTGGCACATTCCTGGTGCTACCAGGGGTTTGCAAACCTGCCTCCACCTGAGCCTGTCTGTGATCTCTGCAGTGAGCCTCAGCCCGTGCCCACAGCCAACAGCTCTGGGAATGCTGACACCCAGCACTATCATCTCCCACCTGCAACCCCCAAACCCTTCAGACTCTCACAGCACCCTGCTGCCTTCCTTGCTGTACAACCTGGCTTCCGCAACAGCACTCCCGTTCCCTCCAGCTCCAAAAGCAGGCATCCAGCACATTTACTGCACACTGCTCCAAGGCAAAGGATGCTACCTGTGCTTGCACAAACACTGCATCAGTAGCCAGATGCACCAGGGCCTGCACTTTAAGTACCTGGGCCCTTTTTTTCCCCCCTTACTTGGCAGCTACTGCACCTGGTGCCTGGCTTGCCATGTTCTCCCCAGTCTGCCACCAGACAATCTGAACATTTCTGCTCTGTTACTCATCTTCAGGACTCCAGACCTCTAGAGGAGTAACCACGTATCTTGCTTTAGAAATGAGCAAGGCATAGATTCATTTCTGAGGCTATTAAACATTTCTGGAAGAAAAGTTCCAGACAAAAGAATACACTGTAAATGAAGAGATGCCAGCAAATAAATTTAGATGATCTCCATGAGAATCGTAACAGGGGATTTGAGCTCAATGCAAGCCAGATGGTTGGCATGTTTAGTGGCTAAAGACATGAAGTCTTTCTCTCCTGATTTATTTTTTCAGTTCCTATATGGAAACACCATCTCCAGTTCTAACTCCATAGCAGCCATGAGCATCAGCAGCGTTGCCAGTCCCATGACATCTCTCCTAGGGAATTCCCTCCACCTGTACACCACACACCACTGTAAGGGGCTGCTCTAGGAACCACTACTTAAAAAAACCAACCCACCACAAACCAGCAAACCTTTTCCAGAGGGAGTTTCAATGAAGATCACTGTGGTGTTACCCTCCTGCGTCACTCTCACAAAAAATAACTGCATTCAGTTATCACCACCTTGCAGAGTACAGAACCACAACATGGACAAGGAAACAGGGACTTTGCCACTTGAACTGCAGGGTCAGAGTGGGCCTGTTTCGGGCAGACTAAGGCTGCCAGAGCAGGGAGAGGTTCCCGAGGGAGCCGCCAGTTCCCAGGCTCACCTTGGTGCAAGGGATCCTGCTGGTGCAGGTGTAGATGCGAGTGTATGTGTGAGTGCTGGTGATGGTGGGGGGTGACGTTGAACATCTGCAGCCGGGCCAGGGGGTCGTTGGTGAGCGAGGCCATGCGCTCGGCGTGGATGCGCTCGGCCGCCAGCCTGTCGGGGTAGCTCATCTCCGGCCGCAGCTGCGGCCCCGCCAGCGCCAGTCTCTCCCTCTCCAGGGGGTTCAATCCCGGGTGGAAGGAGGCGAAGGGGTGAGGCCCTGCCGTGGGTGGGATAGTCAGTGCCCCGTGCCTGGCGAAATGCTCCATGGGGTTGGTGGCCGGGTGCAGCGCGTCCAGCTCCGGGGGCTTCACCTCAAAGCCGGGCTTCATCCGCTCTCTCAACTCCCTTTCCCGGATCTCCCGCTCCCGGATCTCCCGCTCGCGCAGCTCCCGCTCCCGGATGGTGGGATCCACGTTGTAGAGGCCGGGCATGTGGTAGGCCAGCAGGGGGTCGGTGGGGTTGAGGGGCACGAAGAAGGGGTGGTTGCGGTTCGTGGGGGACATGACGTGGGGCCGCGCGTACTCGCTCAGCGTCCGCAGCGCCGGCGTGTCCGGCCCGATGTACGGGGGCACCGCGGCGATGGTGGTCGGGGGCGGCTCGAAGGAAGGCCTCATGTGGGCCGGCCCGCTGAGCTGGGACTCGCCGAGACGGCCCTCGTGGGAGGAGCTGGACACCTTCTGCTGCACACAACGGGACAGGGTTTCAGTTCAGCACCCCTGGCCCACAGCACCGCGGGCACACGGCTCTCCTTCCAGGCAGCACAGCCCTGTGCACCCACCCAGCTGCCCAAGGATCCCCGTCCCCAAACCAAAGTCCCCACACACGACACGTCCCTTAAGGAACAGATGCTGTATCCTAACTTTTATAGCCCTACAGAAGCACACGGCCATGATTCACACCTCTGGAATGCACTATGGAATAGAATGGCTTTAGCACCTTCTGTTTCTGCATCAATGTATGACCAACCTACCACCTGTGTGTGCTCAGAAGTCATCACTCCTTTCTTACAGGCCACAGAAAAATGGATTAGTGTATTGGCTCTGTATGCCGAGACTGGAATTTGGACCTCCCCATTAAAAAAAGTTAATTAAGTTCACTTCAAATTTAAAAAGCCTTCAGATGCCCTTTTTCCAGGAGAGAGCACTCGTGTCCGTGCACAGTAGTGCAGGGGACACAAAGGCATCATGGTATCTGCACAGTGCTTTCCTACTGCAAGTAAATGTCAACACTTGGCCCAGTTCTCCCCAGCTGCTCTGGCTTCCACAGAACCAGACCAGGGGCACAAACTCTGCATCTCCTTTAAGGAGATGGCAGTCCCAGGCAGGTCAGAAGGTGCTCAGAGCAGGCTGGATTTCAGTCCATACACAGCTCCATGTTCAGACACCTGACTGCATCCCACGTTCCTGGGGATCTGCATTCTGCAGCCACCATCCAGGTCAGATCCAGCCATGAATTCCCTTCCCCAGCTCTGAGCCACAGCTGAACCTACCGCAGCTCTTTCCGCTTCTCTCTCACGCTCCCGCTCCCTCTCTCTTTCCTTCTCTTTTTCTTTTTCTCTTTCCCTCTCTTCCCTGGCTTTCTGCTCTGCTTCCCTTTTGGCCTTTTCAATGGCCTCTTCTCTCTTCTTGGCCAGTTTGGATCCTGCCAGAGGCATGAAGTACAGGTCTGCCCTTGAGCATGAATTGTAGCCACGGTCCAGGTGCTTATAGAACCTGAAAGAAGCACAAGAGAAAGAGCTCAGCCCTGGGAAAGATGCAGGAGTCTGGGATTTGAGAGCTGTATGTCCAAAATACAAAATATCACTCTACACTTAGACAAAGCACTACCAGCTTCCCTGAAAGCCATGAGAAAATTAATTGTACCATATTGGTCCACAGACAGAGCAGTGCAAGAACAGGGAAAAGCAGAGCATTGACGAGACCTCCATACCTGGCTGACTGACTGGCGTGACTCGGGATGTCCACCACGGTGGGCTCTGGTGATGGACTCCTGGGTGGAGGAGGAGGGCTCTCTGGCTCCTCAGCTTCATCTGGGACCTCCTCCTTGATCTGGATGGGTGGCAGCGTGCAGGCTGTCACCACTGGCACAGTCCCACTAGAAGCTGCTGACGTGGAGATGGAAGTCTGAAGAGGGATGCCAGGCACGGTGGGTGGCGTGGAAGTGGAGGGGCACGAAGGAGGGGTGATGGAGGGTGGGCCCCCGGGGACAAAGGGGTGCTGAGAAAACGGGGGCTGCGAGGATACCTGGTGCAGTCCAGAGGGTGGGTGACTAGCAGGAGGGGGAAGGCTCTGGCTCTGGGTCAGGACAGGAGGCTGGGCTTGTGAGGACTGCAGTGGTTGGCTTTGAGGCATCAGCTGCAGGGGAGGAGGGTGTGCAGATGGAGGGTGGTGAGTCGAGAGGGAGCTCAGAGGTTTCAAAGCAGGTGGCGGAGGCAAGTTGGAGTTCATGGAGAACGGAGACGGGCCAGAGAGATGAGGAGGGTGCTTGTGGGCTGGAGCAGTGGGGAGCTGTGGGATGGGGGTGGTAGGGGGAGGTTTGATGTGAGGCATGGCCATGGGGGCAGGGGGCAGGGGCTGCTCCCGCGGAGGCTGCGCCTGCTGCAGCGAGGTCGTGGTGGGCAGCACGGGCTGTGCCACCTGCAGAGCCGAGTGCGAGTGAGACGGGGCTTGTGTCTGAAGGGGGACCTGAGACTGAGATGACTGAGCAGGGAGGGAGAAGGGCTGGGAAGGGACGGGATGGGGCAGCAGGGGCTGGCTCTGCAGGCTGTGAGGGGCAGGCTGGGCCTGGCCGTGCAGCGGGGGCTGCGCGTGGGGCTGTGCCGCGGCCGGTGGGGGCTGGCTCTGAGCCACGCTCAGGGGCTGCAGGGGAGGGTGGGGGGACGGGAGCCTCTGCGGGTGCAGAGCGGGGGCCTGCTGGATGTGGGAGTGGGGAGCGGCGGGGGCAGGGGCCTGGGGCTGCCCCGAGGGCTGCGACGCTGGCGGCGAGGCCTGTGCTGGGCCGGAGGCAGCGCTGGACACGGGCGGCAGCGCCGGCAGCTGGGCTGGCACAGGCGGGGTGGGAGCAGCGGCCTGGGCAGAGCTGCCCTGGGCCGGCAGCACCTGGGGCTGGGCCTGCAGCACTTGCTGCTGAGCAGAGGAATCCGAGTCGCTCTCATTGTCCTGAGGGCTGGGGATGCTGGGGGACGTGCTCCTGTTGTCCTGGTCGATGTCCTTGGGGTCGCTGCTGCCCTCGTCGTTGACGCTGCGGCTGTCGGAGCTCTCGCCTTCGCCCTCTCCCTCCGAGGGCGAGTTCGGCCTGCTGATCTCCTGTGGGGAGAGGGGACAGTAACCACCGCGCCCACAACGCCACACCAAGGACGTTCCCAGGATGGGATCGACCACACACGCTGCGCAAGCTGAAGTGTGGGCACCCTCTGAAGCTCACAGGGCCTGAACCAGCACAGGCAACACCAACAGCCACGGAGGGTGCACACACAGCACAGCCAGGCTCCCTTCCGCAGTGCCCGGTGGCAACAGGAACCAACTGGAATACAGGAGGTCCTGCTTAACGTAGCAGAACACTTTTGCACTGTGAGGATGACCAGCAATGGACAAGTTTTGTCCTGTGCCAACTCCAGTGGTGGCCTTCTAACTTGTAACAGAAGACAAAAAACAAATTTAAATTAAAAAAAAAACTAGGGAAAGGGATGGAAAATAATCCAAGTGTACTCCTATATGGTTGATATTGATATTAAAACAAAGAGAAAACCAAAATTCTGGACTTATCCCATATCACTGCACTGTTTTCAATAGAAGGAACACATTATAATAGTGGTCACTTTCCAGCCCCAGATTAAGTTACAATTTGCTGTGGCTGAAATTGATTTCATGTTTTTGGTTTGTTACCGGATTTGCACCCCCTTCCCATCCCAAACCGTTCCCCTAAGAGGAAATATTCCTCTGTGGGACTCACTTGAGTTTTGGATTTTTTGGCGTTGGACCTGTCAGGTTCTTCTGTGTCAGATGCTGCCTTTTCCCGCTGCCTCTTGGAGTTCTTGAGAGGAGAAGACACCTCTTCTTTTATCTTCTGCCACCAAGGAAGCAGAACACAACAGTTACCAGTGGGTAAATGCAGAAGTAAACTCAGTGTACACCAGTGCACCATATTTAACACAAATTATGGAGAAGGGTTCCTACGGAGCAGAAGAGCTCAGAAGCTGAGACAGTATTTAAGAACAATCCCACACACATCAAGCTAGGAGGAAAAAGGAGAAGTGAATAAAGCATTCCTCATCTCAAGGGGTACTTTAAACAGAGCTGTGCAGGACCAAGTCCATCAGGAACCCACAGCAGATCAACTGGGCCAGGTTACTCTTCTAAGAGAGACCAACACCAGTTGTTAACAGAGGATGGGGCAAGGATTTCTGCAGGAGACAGGCACAGGATAAGCCTCTTTCTGCTGCATGGAAGGCTTGCTTTACTCTTGATATTGTGAGAGGAATATTTTTAGATCCCCTCAAATACAGGACTAATAGAGAATAGCTATTCTAAGATTACTACCTTCTTCCATGGCCTGGAACAGTCATATGCATCAGATAATTACCTAACTTCAAATTCTGCCAAGTTTTCAGTTTTATAATGTGAAAACTTGCTCCATACTCCAGTTTTGACCTTTTTTTTTTAATATTTATTTTTAACTTGCTACGTTTCAAATCACGCTGCTTAATGGTAAGCCTTCCTGCTTCATGTGGCTTTGTTTCTTCAGAACTCTCTTGGAAAGACACTTAATTCATTTAAACAGACTCAACTGTCAGCTTGCTCTGAAAAATCAAGCAAATACACCTCCAGAAAAACAGTAACAGAAGTAGACTCAGTTACTAAATGCTCATATTCCTTTGTAAACAAAGATTAAGTAGTACTTAAAAAAAATCCCCAAAACTGTCTACTTGTCTCAAACACAGCATTTCTGATCTGTATTACTCCCCTGAGCTTAATGCTTGCATTTGCATCCGAAATGGAGGGATTAATTCATCGTGAGAGCAGTAAGGTTATGTGGGGCTACTTCAGTGGTCTGATCACTGCACCTCCCTCCCTGGCCAGAACAAAGCAGCACTCAGCTGCACCCCTCCAGTTCTGGCTTATCCACACCAGCAGGGATTTTTAGGTCACGGAGAGATTCCCCGGCCTCCTGTGCTCTGCATCTCGTGTGTCTGCCTGAGAGGCCTCAGGTGTCCAGCCCCAGCAAGGGGAGAGCAGTGGGGAGGTGTTCACTGTGTCCAGCTCTGGTCCCTCAGTTGAGGAGGGACACTGAGATGCCTGAACACGTGCAGAGAAGGGCAATGAGGCTGGTGAAGGGGCTGGAACACAAGTCCTGTGAGGAGCAGCTGAGGGAGCTGGGGGTGTTCAGCCTGAGAGGAGGAGGCTCAGAGGAGAGCTCATCACTCTCTCCAACTCCCTGACAGGACGCTGTGGTCAGGTGGGGTCGGTCTCTTCTCCCAGGTGACCAGTGACAGGACGAGAGCACACAGTCCCAAGGTGCACCAGGGGAAGTTTAGACTGGGCATTAGGAAAAAAGTTCTTCGCAGAAAGAGTTGGAATGGGCTGCCCAGAGAGGTGGTGGAGTCACCATCCCTGGAGGTGTTTAAAAAAAGACTGGCTGTGGCACTGTGCCATGGTTTAGCTGACAAGGCAAGGGTAGGCCACGGGCTGGACTCGATGACCTCAAAGGTCTTTTCCAGCCTGGTTTATTCTGTGACTCTACCTTGGTGGATTTCTTCACGGACTCGGCCTTGCTGTCGTTGCTGGAGGTGCTGGCGGCGCTGGGCGAGTTGCGGCCGCTGGAGCGAACGTCCTCGGCGATGGGCGAGGCGCGGCCATCGGGGCTGGCGGCCTGCTTCTTCCTGCCACTGCGTAGGGTCGACATCTGGGGGCACAGAGGCACGGGGATCCCAGTCAGCACCGCCCCACCTCCCCAGCCTGCCCTGGGGTAACGCACCCCGGGAGGGCTTGAGAGAGGAAAACCAGGGGCATTTCACGTTGCTACACTTCCTCCTTCAAAGCTCAACTGGACTCAAATGTAAAAGGAGGCAAATCCTTAATTTGTCTACTCAAAAACACCAAGTGCTGATTATTTAATTAGCAGTGTCTGTTAGGAACAACATTAGAAAGTTGTTCCAATACACAGCACACACATCTGCAAGTGTGCACACACGTGAGTGAATGAGGCTGGAGAGGATCCCCATGTTCCATTAAAAATACTCCATCTGCTGGCATTTGAGCAGTCAAGGCCAGGTTCTAAAACCCCAGCTTCAGTGTGCTCCTGCTACACAGTAAGGGACCACAGTAGAGTGTATTTCAATAATTAATGCTGTTTCCCTGCCATTTTGGCAGTTTTTTGGATGACTGGTTACCATAAAAGCAATGGAGCCAACACCACCCAAGAGTGAAACCTCACAAGGTATTTAGGGTCATATCATCACGATCAGAAAGATACAGAGGGGAGGGCAAGGAAAAGAAATGTCTGCTGCTCTCCATCAGCCAAGGCCAACCCAAAGCTAAACCAGCCAGAGCTGCTGTCAGAGCTCTCCCAAGGGCTGTGCTCACAGGAAAGCTCCCAGTGCTTCACCCCAGGAAGAACTCAGTGCCAGAGCACAGCAACCACAGAGGCAAAATACAGCTCTCTGTAGGAAGGGACTTTAACTCCAGTAATATGAGGAGACCACAGGAACAGCATGTAATTTTTTTAAGCTCTTCCCGAGGGCTTAACTCTGACAGGATCCAGCTGGAAGGAGGACAGCACTAGCACAGGATCTGTAACACTGTCAAGTGCCCCCTTATGCTGACAGTCCACTGCCACTCACTGCAAACACAGGAATACCAAGTTTGCTTAGAGCTTGCAGAGACATTTCATCTCCTTTTTCCAGAGAAAGCCTCAGCAAAGCTCACCCTGGCACACACAAAAGCAGCAGCAGCAGCAGCACAGCCCATGGAGAAAGCCTCGGTTTAGGAGCCTGGCTGCCTTTTCCCAGCTGCAATTAAAGGGGGTCGCACCCACCGAGCCTCGACTCCGCCGTGTCCTCATGCTATGCTTGCCACTGAGTCCATCATCCTCCTCTTTGACAGGCTTGAACATAAAGGGTGGGGGGTCCACGGGCTTCTCGATGGGCGGCAGCTCCCCGTACTTCTTGAAGTGGATGCGGCAGTCCGTGCACAGCAGGATGTTCTCCCGGCCGCCGTGGTGCCAGTCCTTGGAGGCTTGGGGCAGGGAGAGCAACAGCTCAGCAACACAGCAAGCACCACATCCCCAGCACAAACACACCGAGCTACGGAAAAGCTGCCGTGAGAAAGGTGGCTGCTTTTCTACAGGTAACAAAGCTGGAGAAGCTTCTAGAAAACTTTGTCCTGTTCCAGTGCACATCCCAATTTGCAAACTGTAGCTGTTTGCTTAAGAAACTACAGTTTAGAGGCCAAGAAAGAAGCCTTATCTGCTCTACCTGGGCACTAACAGGCAGCTGTTATTCTCCAAAGCTGTGGTTTCTGCAAGAGAAGCGAGCTCTGACCCTCTCATTTCCCTCCCTCTTCTGGGGCTCACACTTCCATCTGTGCACACCCAAACACCAGACAACCTTCAGGAACTGCCCCAGGAATGGGGCTGATGCTGAGGAGATTTGGTGCAGCATAAAGAAGTTTTGTGTGTGACAGTCACAGCCCAACACTGATTCATTATGTCACAAATTGATTACATAGATTATGGATTATGCAGATTTATTCCTGTACAAATGTCTACCTCAGGGTTCTCCTTTGTCACTGCAATATTAATTTGCAATGGCAAAGCCTGATTAACTCTGTTAGGAATGCTGCATATTTTAGCTGGTTCACCCCCACCTCACTGTGAACAGCTGTACAGGCACAGGAGCTGCTCTGGCTGACTGAGCCCACAGCCCCAGCAGCAGCAGAGGGGGAGCCCAGCAGGGACTGGGACATACTGGTGGTGAAGCAGTGGCGGCAGGCGTAGCCCTTCAGCTCCTGCTCGCTGTCCTCGCTGTCAAAGTCATCCTCACTGGCCGAGCTCAGGTCCACTGAGGGGGGAAAGAACAGAAAAAGAGGAAAATGGAAAATAAACACTCAGCAGGATTTTCTATTTCCTCCTACTTGGCTAAAATAACCATTTAGTAAAGTAGGTTGTGACTTCCTACACCCACCCTGCCTTGCATGGCCATTATTTCTGATTTTTCAAACTGAGCAAGACCAGACCTCATCCGCCTCCAGGTTAAAGGAGGATTCCAGGAATGTGGGATACAACTCCCAGAACCTCTGATTCAGCACATGGGACATGTCCAGGTAAGTTGTCATTCAAATACCATTCACGGTGAGCTCAAGGTCTGTGTTCCAAACCCACAACTTTCAAGAGAAAAGAGGGTTATCTCTAGAACCTGGTCAAATCTAAAATCACACATTCTGTACTTAAAACCTGCTTTACTACATTCCATTAACAGATCCTGTGGTGGCTTCTCTGGGTTTTATTTTGTTACCCAGCAGTAGAGGTGTTTGTGGGTGGAATAACCAATGCTTGCATACCATGAACCTGTTTGAAGAACATGTGATTCTTCTGGATGAGAGGTACTAAAAGATAACACTTTCCAATCCTTACTGCAAGTCCCAGGGTTTTAACCTGACGCAAACTCACATTGCAAAAATGTTGTGTTTTGAAGAAGAGGAGGGTATGGGAAGGGTCCCCTTCCTTTGTGGCAAGCAGAATATGGCTGATTACACATCTGTGAGCTAAAAAGCAGCATCTAAACCACTGAAAATATGCAGACATCACAAAAACTGTACCTGATCTTCTGAACAACTCAGGAGTAAATACTTTCTTTTTGAGAGCACTGCATTTTTCTAGCCCCACCACTATAAATTCACAACGTAACAGGGCTATAATTTGTCACAGGCAGGAAGCCCTCTGGCTTCTTCAGAGCCTTTAATTAGAAAAGTCCTTGATGCAAGAATACTGTTTTACTGAAGGTTCCAAGAGGATGTTTTGTAGATGCAGGTTGCAGTTTATGGATTAAAGCTTACAGGTTCTACAGTGCTTGCCATCAGCATTTGTCAGCAACTCGTTACCCCTCAAATTAGCACAGGGTTACATTTAATAGCTATCACTACTGTAATTCCTACACTCATACATGCAGGTGTTTAAACCCTGACTGCAGAACTGACCCCAGGCTAGCACTTGCTTTCTTTCACTAAATGGATTTTTATTCTTATCCAGCAGTCAGATCCATAAGGATGGATCCTTCCAGCCACAAGCTCTGACGTGCTGAGTATCCTGGACTGAGCTGCAGAGCCCAGATCCTCACTCCTTGTGCACACAGGGATCAGCAATAAATGCTACCAACTCAGCAGGGAAAAGCTATCAGCCCTTCCTACCCCCTCACTTCCACCCTGGCCACAATTCCGTGTCCTGCCTGCTCACCACGTCCTCCACCCTCTCACATTCATTTTTAAATCTGCAACTTCTGCTTCCACACAGTCCCTTTCCTTTACGAGGCACCTGGGTTTAGTCCACAGAAAGACTGAAACCTCCCAGGGTAACAAACCTTTAACATCTGGACAGAGGTTTCTACCTCCATGTGGGCCCTTTGCAATGCAGCACCTCACTGGTTTGGGGAAATACTCTTTGTTTAGACACTTCTGCTGCAGGCAACGCCAAAGTTCTTCCAAGGCACCCTAAGGTAGATAGAGTGCTGGCTGCAGCACAGTCTGAGCTCCAGCAGAAGGCAGGGGTCACCCAGAAGGATGGAAGGGACTTCCTTCTTTTTGTGTTTTCTAATTCCTGTTACTGCAACAAGCCTGGAGAAAATACAACACAACACCAAGGAAAGAGCAGGGAAATTCAATACCAGGGCAGCATTTCCACCCTTACAGGATGCTTTTATGTTTAAGGACTGCACAAAGCCCCGGGTGATCAAAGACACCTTCCACATTCCAGCATAATGGTGCAGGCAAGGAGAGGGCAACTGCCTGAACTCCATTTCCTCGCTGTGCTCCCCCGGAGCTGCAGCACCACTACAGTGCTGTTGCTCCCTGCGTTTGAACCAAGATAAATGCATTGCTTCCAGCCTGCACTCACAGAATTCACTGGAGGGGGGCCTGGAGGGAGTGTTGACTGGCGTGGAGGCCGTTCTGGTTTTGATCCTGCGGAACACGGCCTGCCTGCGGTGCCGGCGGTGGGCGCGGGAGCTCGCTGCCTCGGGGGTCTTCTTCCAGTAGTAATAGAAGGTGATCAGCTCTCCCTGCAAACACACGAGGAGGGTGTTAGAGGGACATGCAAACCTCACTTGTCAGCTGTCTGCCTCCCCCATGCTCTCGGTATGCACACACGGCTTTTCCTTGGAAGAATCGTGATGTGTGTCATGATGCCTCAGACAGAAAAAGGAATTACTTAGGTAAGACAGGGGAAAAAAATCCTCATGGTTTTTTGCTTGCTTTAGCAGGGGTGGAGAAGAAGTAAATAAATACTTTTTCATTCCTCCCCTAGAAAAGGAAAGAGGCTGGGAAGCACGTATCCAGATCCAGCCTGCACTGGATGCTGCTGGTCCCGGAGCTTCGGAAGAGGGTGCCCTTGTCTCACTGTCAGCACCCGAGACTCCTCTGCTCCACAGCCCCTCCGGAGCTCTGGGAACAACCAACCCAACCCTGCCACCACTGCCCTGCTGGTCACAGCAAGAAAAAGGCTCAACCCAAGCAGACACTGCCATTTTGTGCACTCCACATACAGGTGTTCTTCAATATTCCTGTTTAAGAAGCTGGAAGTCTGAATGAAAACATGTTCAACAACAAGTCTATAACCGTAACACAACCCTACCACACTAAATCGTGTTTTAATTTGAATATATATACCCACATCTAAATTAATTAAGCAGTTAAAAGAGCACACCTAGAGAAATGAGTGATAATTTCACAGCATAATGAATCTGGCTTACATTCAAGAAGTGGAGCAGCTGCCATTCAAACGTGCGGATGTACTGCTGAACCAAAGAACAGCATGTGGTTTTAATCTCTTTTCTCTTACTTTGAAACCCCATCATTTCCTGGCGACTTGTCTGCCTCTAAGGTAAAAGGTGTTGTTGCTTTCAAGTTGCAAGAGAAAAACCAAGAAGTTCTAACCAGCCCCTTGAAAAAATCAACATCAGAACAAACATACCTGAATTGCCCACAAAAAGGGTTTCTTTGAACTGCGCTTTATGTGATCAAATAACCTCAGCCTGCTGCCTCCGTGGGGAAATCCTGCAGCCCCTGCTCCGGGCAGAGCAGGAGTTAACTCCAATAACGACCCTCCCTGAATCCAAACCCTCCCCAGGGCCCCAAACAAGCAATTACAGCCACCAGCAATACCTGCACCACTGAAACACTCCAAAGACAAAGGGAGGATGTTGTTACAGACATTAACTGCTGACATTTAAGACACTTCAGAATTCTACCAATGCCTAATTTAAAAATAGAAACCCCAGAAGAAAGAACACAACCACAAGGGTGATTTCTGGCAACAGGCAGAACAGATCATTTTTAATCTGCTGCTACAGACTGGGATGATGCTACTGACCTCCACCATGGACCTGAGCAGTATTTGTGTATTATACATTAAAATAATTGAATGTATTCAGAGTTAAAGTTGGCGAGGAGGAGGAAGAAGCAAGTGGGTAAAACATTACCTACAATTCTTGCTTCTGAAGGACAAAAGCCCTACCAAAAAAGTATTTAAAATGTGTTTCCTGAAGAGCCTCTAAAACTGGCTGGTGGTGAGCACCCAAGCCATGGCAGACTGGGCAGAACCCGCAGTTCTGAGCCCAGCACCCTGCTCTGGCCCTGCCTGTGCCCTGCACGTGTTTGCTTTACAAATACCATTTCCCTGAGCCCAGTAAGTGGGCTCAAAGTCCACCCAACTGTTTGTCCACCAGGGGCTATGCCTGTGCCAGGAGCCAGGCAGGGCTCTGCAGGGAAGCTTTTGCAATGCTGTGCACAGGCACAAAGTCTCTTGCAAATGAAACCGGTCATTTTTTACCTATAAATTCATTTATATCAAATCTGAGGTGTCAGCACCACGGAGCGAGTCAGTAAATCCCACGTCTTATGTCAGTGAATTAATGTGTCCTCTGACACATGGCAACAGCAGAGTACAAACCAATCTGTTCTCCTCCCATCATAAAATAGGGAATGGGAACCTATTAGGGCTCAATTTACACATTGCAAAGCCATCAGGTCCCGAGGGAAGTTTAACAACTTCTGCAGGCGCTACACCATAAACCAAACTTTAAAAAAGAAATGGTGTATATTTACAGGAAATGCCAACTTCACCATGACAATGCTTTCTGCCCCTGGGACTCGCTCAAAAGAGCACGGGATAAAGTAGAAGTCTATTTGTTCAACAAGTAGCGTTACCCCAGCTATGGAATCTGGGCAGATTAAAGGACTAAAGAATATTCTGTAGTGCAAATTCATCTCCAGACTGCACAGCTACAGCACCCAGTGAAGGACCCTGTGAGAAAGGGAGCAGTCAGGGGGGAGCACACACAGGTACTCCACTGGAAATACTCCGTGCAGGAGCCCCCAGCCACCTGGCCACGCAGTGTGGTATTGTCTGCCTGAGGGATTAAAAGCTGGAGTGGCTGCAGCCTGGCAGGATTAGCCCCACCATGCTGGTGGCTGCATGGGTGGCACAAGCTGGAGCACAAAGGACTGAGTCAGGAAAGCTTTGGTTCTCCAAACAGGAGGGAAAACAGCTTCCAGCCTCACTGCAAGGAAGTCAAATGAGCTTTAATCAAACATGCACAGTGCGTGCTGCTGAAAGCCAGGGCACATAAATTCAGGAACAAAAGCTGCTGCAGAAATCAATAGCCTCCTGAAACATTAACACAGGCCAGCATTGATCAAAGGCCCTGGGACAAAAGGCTGCCTTGCAAATTAGCTGCTGGTTTTGCTTGCAAGCAAACAGAAGCATGAACGCTCTGACATGAATGGCCTGTAATGATCATTTTGTTCTGGTGATCTCACCTCACCTCACCACAAGGTCTCGCAGTCAACACATCCCACGTCCCTGAGCTGTGACTGCCAGCAGAGCCAGGCCGGGGGCAGCTGCTCTCAAGCTCATCCTCTGGGTACCTGAGCAGCATCCAGGGGCACGGCCCCGCCCCACAGCCCGCAAACACTCTGTGCATCTCCTCCGAGGTGTTGTGTGCAGGACCTGGGTACTGCCACAACACCTGCACTGAAATCCCAAGTCGAAGCAGACTGAGCCATCCCTCGTGTCATCATCAGACTCGTTCAGCCTGGGAGCGACGCCCCCCTAATGAGATAAATTAACCTATGAGAGGACAGACCTCTGAGGTGACTACTGCCTGTGGTGAGGTCTGGCTGATGATGGGAGAGAACCCTGTGCTGCTGACACAGTAATTGTCCATTTGTATCACTTACCAATAAATCCAGTACATTAGAAGCAAAATCCCAATAAAATGACCCACACACCTACTGCAACACCACCCCTCAAACAAGCAGCTCTCACTCCTGTCCTGTGCCACATCCAGGAAAGATGCTATTAGTGCCCTTCCACAACAACTCCACCAAGGACCAGCTTTTCCTTCTCCATCTTCATCTCTCTTCCAAGGTTCATGTCTCTCTCCTTGCTCACAGCAGCCTCACCTTCACTTGATACACCACCACCTCTTTTTTCCTGCACACACAACTCCATTTTTCCATGTTAAGATCTGATTAACTGTCCCAAGCAATTCATCAAACATGTATAAAGCAAAATGAGAAGCATTATTCAGGCTTTTAATGGACATTTCCCTGAGAACACCAGCTTTCCCAAGTTTCACAAGGCACAGGGGGTATGTTCCTCACTGAAAACACCAGTTCAGCTTTCATCAATTCTGAAACACATTCAGAGCTCACGACTCCAGTCTCCTGCCTTCTCCTGCCAAGGCCATTTCACCCCATGTTGTAGATGCACAGCAAAAAGTCACACTTCATCTCCTTTTAGCTCTGTTGCAGGGATTGTTTTTGCAGAGGAAGATGTGGCTCAGATCCTCCAGCAGGAGCACACAGTGGGGAGACTTCTCTGCAATTCAGAGCTGACAGCAGAGACCTGGGCCCCCAGCCCTCAGCGGCCCAACCCAGCACTGCTGCAGCAGGAGGGGACCGTCCCCTGGCAGGGCCACCTTCCCCTTCCCTGTGCCACTGTCCTCACCCAGCACTCCCACGTGCAGGCTCCCCGGACCACACCACCGGGCCGCAGCAGCCTCTCCAGCTCCGTGCCCCCAGCCAGCCTGCACACCCTGCTTCCCACTCCTTATCAGTAGTTTTCCAATGTAAAACACACAACCCAAGCTGTGCCCCGTGTTTGTGTTTAGTCTTGCCTTGGGTAAACAAAGGATTAAGGCTGGGTGTGCACCCCTGGAAGGGAAGGCTCTGCCAGCCCTGCAGCAGCACAGCTCCTGTGGAAGCCAATCACACACACACAGCCTACCTTCAAGTATCTGCTGTGGTATAACACACTGAGCAAACACAATAATTGCTCTTTAATTTCCCCAGAGCCAGCTCTGATAGGGGGGAAAAAAAAATCCTGGGGGAGGGGAATAGCTTTACAGGGATGAAAGAGAAAAGGTAAAAGGCAGCACTCCTCAATGGCTGTAAACAGCCAGGGCAGAGCAGAGGGGAACAGATTGTCCAGCTGTGGCCTTAATGAATTCTCAATCTTTCTGGAATGCATCAAGATTTTATTAAGTCAACTCAATTTAGCTAATGCTCCTGTAAAGTCCTGCAGTAAAAACAGTCTCCAGCACTTCCCTCCTCCACTGGATCCCCTGGCTTTGGCACAGTCTGGGCCACATCTGCTCCAGTGCAGGAGCGGGGGCTGCACGTGCAGCTGGGCTACGGGGAGCTGTGTGCCACACACCCCCAGGACAGGCCAGTGCACCAGCCTGCCATCTCCAGGCTGCTTCCCACCTGCCAGCACAACCCGGGCTAGTGCCACGCCCTGCCGGACTGGGGGACACGACCGAAGGTGTGCATCCCCTCCATCACACACAGCTCACACCCAGTGCTGCAAACTGGAGAGGCTGCCCAGGGCACTGGTGGAACCTCCATCCCTGCAAGGGTTCCAAAAAGGTGTGGATGTGGCTCGTGGGGCCACGGTTTAGTGGGGACCACAGCAGTGCAGGATCAGCGCTTGCACTCGATGATCACAGAGGGCTTTTCCAACCTTAATGACTCCATGGCTGTTTTTCCAGGGAAAATGTGGGGCTCTTGTCTTGGTCTGAACAAGCCGAAGGAGTGAAAAAGCACAGCAGGGGAGAGAGGAGCAGCTGTGTGCAGCTCCAGGAGCTGAACTTGGGCATTTTTACAACGTGGAGCTCGGGCTCGGTGCCTCTGCCAACCATGACAAATAGGTTTGCACATGCTCTAATTAAGCAGTAAGTCTCAGCAGCTTGTTCAGTAGCACTGATTAATGTCCACCTTGGGTGCACAGGAATCCTGCATATTCTAACACATTACTGAGATTTTAAGAGAGGCTTTTAAAAATCAAGCAATATTTTACTTAACACTACAAAAAACCTCATTAAAAATCGTGGATGCTCTCTAAGGAATCCCCTGCAGGTCTCAGTTCTGTGGCATATTTTAAAAGCACAGGCATTTTAGTTCCTCTGGCCATTTGTTATCTTTTGGATGGCAATGCAGCCCTCTCTCCATGGTCTCTGCTAAGAGCTCTACCTATAATTTTAGGAGACTGGCTGCCCTCACGTTGTTTCCTTGCTCTGTACACAGCAAGGTTAAGCTCCGTGGTTTCATTGTTTTCTTTGAAACTCCTGGCACACAGACTGGGCAAGTGGGAATCCAAAGAGGAGACAGGTGTATAACAAACCAGGCTGACTCCTTGGGTTTTTATGCTGTCAATTTACTCCCAACACAGGAACAGCCACAGAATTTCCTGGGAACCCAGCCGAGGCTCCATCTGCATCTTCTGGAGTTCATTTTGTTGTGGAAAAAAACTGCAATCAGATACAGCTTTATGCTTTCTAATTGTTTCTGCTAAATGAGTGCTGGTGCCCTGCTCAGTCCCCCACACACCAGGGGAAGACTGAGCTCCTCTCTCCTACAAATGCTGCTTCTGTCTGAAGAGCTGACACAGGCCGATGACGCCACAGGACCTGAAGGAACTGGGGCACTTCTCAGAGTGCTAAAATAAGTTTGGAACCTGAAGATTTCATTCCAAAGCTCCTCAAGCAGTGAAGAGACTAAAATAATTTCATTGTGCATGTTACCTGAACACAGGTCACTTCTGTAATGGCCCCAAGAGAATGTATTTGTCCTTCTTAACTACTACTAATTCTTCAACATAATGGGTGAGTAATGGAATCACTGCTTGAAAAGAGTCAGTGCAGGGACTGCAAAGTCAGGAGCAAAAAATAAATAGATGAGCTGATGTAAATAACCTCTCCTTCAAAACAAACTTTATCTGCAGCAACACAGCAACACTCAACCACTGTACAGCATCTTCCATTTGATGACAAAGTCAATGAAGTTTTACAAATTAAGTCTCAGCACATCCTTCTGAAGTTTTATAGTGTGGGGAAACAAAGAGACAGAAGATTTATAAATTGGCCAAGATCAATCCTGTGTGGGAAGGACAACTGTGCCGATTAACCTCGAACTCTGTGAGCAGCTCCAACACCGACAGGCTCTGAAATTCCTTCATAATTCCAACCCAGGCCTACTGGACAGGCTTATCCATCCTTATTAAGCACAGCACTGGCTGAGTGTCCAACACTTCCTTCACCCTCAGTACAAGCTGCTCTTTCTTACCACTGGATATCCCTGTTCCATCTCTTGACTGTGTGGCTTCAGCAACACAGAGAAGCCCAAATTGTCCTGAAAAAACCACCACTAACATCTCTGTGCCACATCTAACTCACCATTTCCTTGTAGTTCATTTGTTCAGCTTTTGCAGCGTTTGTAATTAAGGTTGCACATACTGGCAGGAAATAAGATAATTAACTTTTTATGGAACTTACCCTTGCTATCTGCTCTATGCAAACAATTCTTTCCCCCCCTCCATTTTTAGGGATTTAAGTACCAGCTTTAACAGTTCTGCAAAACAAATGCACAGCACACTGGGGCATTGTTTTAAGCCTGAGCCCCAGTTAAAAGCTGCCACCCCTCTCTGCAGCTGTACTGTCAGGCCAGAATGAAAAGAAAGCTTTTGTAATTAAGGCTTCTTCCTCCAGAGACTCCTCTTTGTTAATCAACAGAGTTCCCAATCCCCGCAGGAACTCACACACTGTTGGCTGCATCCATTATTAATTATCAGAGCCTGTCCTCAGCAGTGCCAGTGGTGGCTCTCCAGGCCTGTGTCAGCCCTGCCAGGGTCACCAGGTGCATCCCAGGGGGATCTCTGTGCTCCAGCAACCACGAGGTTACCAAAACAGTCAGTTAAGGACCCCAGTGCTTAAACACACTTGTTAAATGTTTATTTTCTACTCAGCTCCTCCTTTGCAACTTACATTACCAAAATTCCTGAGGTCAGAAATCCTGATTTGCTCCAGCACTTTTATCTCCAGTAATTTACCTCTTGTCCTGCACACACCTCTGCAGCCCCTGCCCGACTCCAGCAGAGCCCAGTTCCCCAGCACTGACGGGATGTTTCCACCCCCAACCACACACACAGGGCCAGGTGAATTAAGCACGACGTGGTTCTGAAGAACAGAGCTGAAATGCCTTTGCAGAGATGGCAGAAGTTGCTATTTTCTTGAGCCAGCAATTCTTCTGCTCCCTTTTACAGCCCACATCAAATCCTGGGGTTCACAGCTGTTCCATGCAGCATCGTTCCCTGGCAGCCTCTTGTTAACTGCAAGTTCTCAATATCTGAACTCACACACCAGCACAAAGGGGAGAGGGGGGTAAATACCCAGATAAATGAAAGGCAAGTTAGTGAGGAAAGCTTCCACAGCAGGGCACTGCCTGCACTGGATCACGTCTTTCCCACCCCACGTACACCTCTCCATCAATACTGTAACAATGAGACTTTAGCAGCACAATACCCAGAGCAGGATTTGCTCAATGAAGGTGCCAATTATCCCTTTAACTGCACTTTTCTTTGGGTACCAGCTCCATAATTAAGTTTCTTGTTTGGGCATTGCTGGAGTTCAGGTTGTGGAACAAACCCCCATTTCCCTGCTATTGGCTACACCCCTAGGACCTTCCCCAGTGCCTCAAGCACATCCCATTCCCATTTTCACTCTGTCAGGCCAAGCCATCAGTGGTTCCTGTGGGGGTGTGCCAGGGAGAAGCCAGCCATGAAGCCATAAAGCACTTCCAACCACCACACTCCATCCTGTAAACATTTTTCTATTTATCTGCCCTTCATTACATGCACAGTCTTATTATCTCTGCACATCCTCAAAGCGACAGCCGTCAGGGTCACCCTATAAAATATACATGGGCAATGTTACATCTAATGACTGGAGCAGGCAGGGAAATGAAGGATGGGAGGAGTGGAATACTGCAGGATGTTTGAAAGGGATCATCAGTTATAGCTGTGCATTTCCTGAGGTGATAATTGAATGACAGTGGCTGGGAGGAAAATCCATTTTTGAGCTTCGGAAAGGACAGTTAAGAAAAACCTGTTTTTGTGCTGGCAGCATGTAATGGCTGCCAGAAAATGGGAAGGGCTCCTTCAGCCACAGCAGCTCCTCTGCTTTATGGATTTTATACAGGGGCTGGGAATTAGATCCAGTACAATCAGCCATTCAAGCCAATAAAAAATATCGACAGATTTTGGTCATTTCATCTGCCAACCAGACTGCCTGTTGTTGTGGTTTGCATGTCAGCTTCAATTAACTGAAATGAAAGGCCAATTTGTGTGTGTGCATGTGCATGAGAAAGGGACACTCCAAACACAAGGACAGAGCATTGTCTACTTTCGTAATTTCTGTTTAAACAAAGTACTGAAAATTTAATTCTGCTATTCAGCAGCAAACTTAATCCCCCTGCATCTCAGGAAGGTGTACAGATGCTCATTTGTTTTCCAACAGCTGAGATTAGGCTTGGAATTATTAATAAAGTTTTACTACTTCAAAAATACTTTCATTATTTCAAATAGAATCGAACTATACTTACCAAACCCTTTCCTGAGCTGTTAAGTGTGAGGGTTTTTTTGTTCTGCTAAATCACTACTTCACAGCAGTAATTCCAGCTGGTATTTAAAGCAAACCATTCCCAGTGAATTGTCACCTGGGATCAATACCCTCATCACTGCAGCCCTGCCCTGGCTGCCTGGGGTGACAGACGCTGAAGGGCTGCTGGAAAACACTGACCTGGAGCTCAGAATCACAGGGGGTTTCTCACTACAGTACTGGGGAGGGGCAGTACAAGAACCCCCCACATTCACACTCCTCAGGAGCGACAGCAGCATTCCAAAGCTCAGGAACTGCCCTCCCGTCCAGCTGGAAATTCCCACAGGTAAGAGGGATGACATCGTACTGATCCCCGAAGATGATTTCCAGAGGAGAGGAGCTTTCAGCGTGCCCTCACACTCCTGGCCCTGCCCACCTGAGCAGCCACGGCAGCCTCAGCACTCAACAGACCAGCTTCTGGTTGTCTTTCAAGCCCCAGTTTAAGAGTCACCAGCTGGTCCGTGTGTGGGCAAAGCAGATTGAACACGCCTCACCCAGCACTTCTGGGGCACCTTGGATGGGCTGGAAAAATGTTCCAATCCCCAGGCTCCTGCAGCCTCTCTGCAGCAGTCAAACATGTAAATCCTACAGCATTTTACGGGCCACCAAGGATGCTTTTCCTGTTGATTAGAGCTGGTGCTTCTGTTTGCTTCCTTGGATGAAACTGTCTCATGGCCTCCCCAGGTTAAATTAGAATATATTATATCACCAGATTTTACAGCGTTTTATATTACCAGGTATTGGATACTGAGAAACAACGTAACACAAAAACAGGGAAACAAACCCACGCAAATAAACAAACAAATGCAAATTCTGAAATTTTGACCAGATTTTCCATTTCTAATAGGGCAAGAAGAGGTGGAAGGTGAGGAAGAATTAGCACTTGTTTCTCAAATATCACATTCTGTAACTGCTTTTATTTAAATATAGAAATCCAAACAGAAGGTCCACTTAGTCCTGTGACACCACCAGCAATGCAACTTTGCCACCAGCAGCACAGTTTGAACTCCTGATCTGTCTGACCACTGACCTGCATTCCTCCCTTCCACGGAGCAGATGTTTTAGGTTTTCCCAACACATCTGTGCTGAATCACACAAAGCCTGGCTTGTCAGATGGACACACTCCCCTGCCTGACACAGCTTCCTCCTCCCGAGCTCGTGACCTGTGGGGGAGCTGCTGGGCCTTCAGAGCTTATTATAAAGTCATGCTAAAACACAGCAGCAATCAGAAAACACTGAGAATTATACAGGAGACAAACCCTGTAAAATCATCCTCTCTGCTAATGAGGAAGATGTAACCCCCTGGAAACAACAATTTAAGAAGTCCTCACACCTGGTTATTTCATGATGAAAACTATGCACCCCCTGATTTCATGCTGAAGACGGACAGAATTTGACCTCCCGAGCACAGGATGTCCAACATCTGAACAAGCCAAATGGGGGAAGAATCCCTTCCACTTTACACCTGGGAACTATCAACTGAACTCACACAAACCACCAGCTTATCACTGAAAACTCACACACTGCACAGAGGGCTGGGGAGGACGGGCTCCTGCTCTGAGTTATGGACAAAGCAGCCCACTTGCAAACAAAATCTCTCAGCAGAGACCTTGTCATTAAGCCCTGATTTTGAACAGACTCAGTTCCTCTCAGATCTGCTCCCTGAACAGCTGTTTTCCTTTTACTGCTCTCCAAGAACAGTCCTGTAAACCAGTAGATTTTCTAGATTAACTGTGGAAGGTGGAGGGGTATTTCAGTGTTTTCCTGTTTATCAGAGCAATATATGAAAAGAGGAATACTGAAGCAGGACATCCAGCAAGCCCCCACCCCCAAACCACAAAGAACTGCCACGTAAGCTGCTTATCCCTCAGTTATTGTTGCTTCCCTCCAGTCTCAAATTCTTTCTGTCAGGAAAAATCCTTAGCAAGCAAAATTTAACTAGAAGACAAAGCTAAGAGTTGTAAAGCAGCATTAGAAAGAGCAATTCATTGTAGCTCACTATAATACCTATACAGTGAGCTCAGAAGTGAAAGAAATTACCAATTCTTTACAGTTCTGTTCCGCCCTGGTGTCTGCAGCAAACATTAATCCGAGCTGCTCCCTCGGAAAGTGAATCTGATCCCCACCAGCAGGGAAGAAAAGAAGGCAGCAGCAATTCAGGGCATGACTTAGGTCCTGCAAATCTCAACTGCAGTGAGTTCAGACATGAAATGAGCTGCTGCCATCAATCCTGCCACCCCGTCCCATGTCACTGCAGGGGTGTGGGGACAGGTGACACGGCTGCCACAGCTCGTTTTACTAAGTGTGCTGCATTAAAATATGCTGTAAATTGCAATAAACAGTGGGTTCAGTTTTACCTTTCTGCCACCTCCACTACAGGGGTGCTGACCTGAGAGAAGAGCTGTGTAAGCAGGGCAGAAAAGCAGAATGATAAAGAAGGAAATGAAGGCAGCAGCATTTCTCGTCGACTCCAAAATCAACTGGCACCAGAACCAGAGGTCTCAGAAACCCAAGAGCTCTCATTCACTCCCCCAGCCCACAAGCCTCCCAAAAGTTATTCCTCACAAGTTGGGCAAATTTCAGCTTGTGTCCCACTGGATGCCATAAAGCAGCTGCAGCATTTGAAAACACACCTTCATCTCCGTGGGCTGCACAATTCCCACCACCCGGAATTGCAGCTCCGTGTGCAGTTATCCAGCAGGGAGACAGAGCAGCCACTGCACTGAAGGGCAGCTCTGGCCAAAGGACAAATGGCCACAGCCCTGAGCAGCTGTAAGAGAAGTTTGGTCAATCCAGGAAAGGGACTGGGGCGATGGCTGCCTCAGGCCCGGGCTGGCCCAGCATTCCTGGGCCACAGCAAAGGAGTGCTCATCCCAGGAAAGCTGTCAGCAAGGGCACTGCCCTGTTCCACTGCCAGCCTGGCACTCTGGGAATGTTTTCCACACTACAGCCTGACAAGCTCGTTCCAGAGCTGCCTCTGCCTCCCTCAGACACGTCTCTCTACAACTCACTTTCCTACCCAAGAAAAGCTCAATCCCATTGTGCAAACAAAGGTTTATTTCCCTCTTCATAGGTCTGCACTTGTGCTGTCTCCACCTGCCTTCCTGGCCTCTTCTGCAAGGTAAGTACAGATTGAGACAGTTTTGGTAAAGAGGAATAAGATGTTGTTTTTACCCAGGCAATGATTTTCTGAAGGCTAAGATAAGCATTGCTTTCTTTACTGCTTTATTAGACAGGCAGAACTATATAGCAAGTTAGAAATCCTATATATATAGTGACATATAACAGTATCATATAGATAATATAAATAACAATAGTTGTATGTAAAATATATACATAATTATATATAAAAACATCACCCATATATCATATATATGATAGTTATATATTAAAATTGCTTGACAGCTCCTGCTACACCAGACCCCTCGCCCACCCCTCCATGTTTCCCACACAAACTCTGCAGTCTCATCCAGCTGCACCAAAGGGAGCTCAGGGATTCTTTCCCATTACAGACTGTGCCAAGAGGCCCTGGGAGCAGGGAGGCTGCTCAGGCCCTGCAGAGGCAGGGGTGACACCCTGGACTCGCGGCCCCCACGCCTCGCAGGCCCAGCGTGGCACTGCCCAGCAGGCCGGGAGTGAGCAGTTTAATTAGAGCCTGGGTTCAACACAGCACCAAGGTGGCAGAAACCCCGAGAGAAGCACTCACAACAGGGAACTTCAAAACAACAGGAAAGGAGATGTTTTATCAATACCTGCTGGCCTCCTGCTTTGAGGGAAAGCGAAGCTGCCTCGTTGATATTTCTGCCTGAGTGGCTCTTAGAAGGACAAACTGTTATTAACTGATAAGCTGCAGTCACAGAGCTTCTGAAATTGTTGAAATATTCATCTTCAATCCATGCACCGCACTGTCTGCAAACAAAACTACACACAGAAATACCCTGCTCTGTCACCCCTAATGGCCAGAATTCTCCATTGCATTTTTTTTCCTTAAACTTTGTTTTTCTGAAACAGCTTTCTTCCCCTGCAAACAAACCAACCAACCTGTGGTTCTACACAAAGCACAACAGCTTTCATCTATTAGAAAGTTTCATTTCATTCTGGATTTTGTTTACTACAGCAGAATATCACACCCTAAATAAATTCTTCAGAAAGATGCAGAGACCCAGAGACACAACTCAGTGCAGGAAAGAAGCCTGAGATGGATGTTCAGGGTGCTGATTTGGCTGCTGTGGGTATGAATGGAAACCAGAACGCTAAAAGTGTATTTGGTGGGGACACATTCTGATTTTTCCTTCTAACTGTGGAAGATTTCCATTTGTGAAACAAGAGCAGTGTTTGACACACTGCTTGGGCTCAGGGCCAAGCTCAGCAAACAACCACAGGCAGGGCACGAGTAACATTTCCTGCAGACATCCAACCCCTGTAACTTTTGTGAAGGGTTTCTCTGGTGCTGCCCCATCACATCCAGCCTGGAGAAACAGCCAGCCTAAAAAGGCCAATTGACATTGGATGACAAATGGACTGGGTTCCCTCCCTGGGAATCCCCCAGCTCCTGTCTTCTGCCTCTCCCCATCCATCCAGGTCCTTACAAAGCTGCTCCTAAGCTCTGGAGCGATCTCTGTAAATCTCCAGTGGTTGATCCCCACAGCCCCTCTACAGAAGAGGCTGGGATGTTATCCCACTTCACAGGCTCAGAGAGACCAGGAAAGAACAAGGAGATGGAGCCAGTTCTCTCTACACCAGCCTGAGTGCACAGACCTGGAGCCAGCTTTTGGTGCGAGTGCACAAACCGGATCAGATCCCATTTTTCAGCATCTCCTGATCCTTCTCCACAGGGCTGCCCTGACTCAATTCACCCCTGGCTCTGCCCTGATGCCTGGGATTGCTCCATCCCAGGGGCAGCACCTGGTCCTTGCCCTGGAGCCTCAGGAGGTTCCCCAGGTGCTCCTCAGAGCAGCCACAGCCTGGGTGCACGGCCTGCTCTGGCCCAAAGGCACTGGAGGGAAGCTCTTCCCGAAGCTCAGTGAGAGAAGAAGGATTTTGTGGTTGGTACCCTCACAGCCTCTGGAAATGCAGCATCCCTGTGTTTTCCATATGAAATATTCCCTAACCTGAGCATGCTCCCAGCCCTGTGTGCACCTCTCCAGCACCTGGGAGGCTCAGGGAGCAGTGACAGCCCCTCAGCTCTGCTGCTGCACACGATTCATCACCTCCCCTCCTCAACAGCCACTCCACACCACCACCACAGCCCTGCTCTTCTGCTTAACTCTTCCCTGTCTGTCTGCCCCGTTCCTGAGCTGCCAGCACCCTATCTACCACCACAAACCCCAGATTTCACAGCCTCAGGAAGAGTCAAAGAATTAAAAAGCCACAGACTCAAGATGTGAGCTCCTGACTAATTAAAATACATCCAATGACCCAACCAAGGCACAGATCTGCAATTACAGGGATTTGAGAGATTACACAACCCTGGGAAAGAAACCTTGTGGCACGTGCAAGGCACACCACAAATGCTATTTTCTCCTTAAAAACCCCGCTTTACCATGCTGGATCTACCCCCAGAAATCACAGGGGATGTTTTGAGTGTCTCATGTATCATTCCAAAAGCAATTCTAACTCTCCTGCTGTTCCCCCTCATTAAACTCATCACAGTAACACTGCTAAGACACACAATCTGTTTTTGATTCATCCTTGCAGGTGTTGTTTGTAGGGTAAATAAGTAATTTCTCTATTTATTTCTATCTCTCTGCTGCTCAGGCCTCACATGTGAAAGCAGAGTCTGGAATCCAGCACACTCCCACAGGCATGTGAGGATAACCAGGATCCCCTGTGTCAGCAACTGCTGCCAAGCAAACAGGACAAGAAGTGGCATCTTTGGGTGAGAATAAAACAAAACCAGCAAATTAAGACAGATGTTTTCATGCAAATGGTGTTAATGATAAAACTAAAAGGGCAAACGGAGAAAATGATGCACTGAAACCCTGCAATCTGAGTGGGAATTTTCATAGTGTTATTTTTCACAGCAGCGCTCCCATCTCCTTAAAATGTTCCATGAATCTTTCATACACAAACACACTCAAGAGGCTCAGCAAACACCTGACAGTCAAGTTGGGCATGCAAGAATTTTTCCAGTGCTTATCTCACTCATGTAAAATGCCATCCAGGCAGTGCCTGGGAACTCCAGGCCTTTCGCAGCCGTGTCGAGGCAGGAGTAGGACTCTGCAGAGCCAGGATGGGAATTCTTCACTTCCAGCTCACTGCCTCACGTCTGCTCTGAAGCTCCAGTGACAGCAAAGCCAAGCAGCATCCCAAGGAGCAAACAGGCACCTCGGGGGAGCTGAATAATCCACGAGTCTAAATCCACTCCCACCTACCTATGTACAACACTAGCAGAGAAAACCAAGAACAACTCCAGTGGAGTTTGTGTAAATCCTAATGAAGCTCAGTTTCCTGGTCTGGTCTCTCTTCAGAGTGATATAGCAACACTGCAAACCCTCAGACTTCAGTGAAATGGGTATGCTGTGATCTGAACTCGAAGCTACAGAAATACTAAAACATTGAAAAAGAGTAGGAGATGACAGAGCAGAAGCAGAGAAACAGCCCTTGCAAATAAAAACCAAACCAAACAAAAAAAAACCCAAGCAAAAAACCCCAACAAAACCTAATAAACCTGCAACTAAGACAAACTATTTCCTTACAGTCAATCCCAGCAGTCACCCTGAGCAGAGAAACATCCAATAACCACAGCTCAACTAGGCAGAAATTCCCACAGCACCCACGAAAATTCAAATTCTCAAAAACGCATTAAAAGTGGAAAAAGGTCTTCAACTGAGTATCACACACAACTGAATTAAACCAGTTAAGTTCTCATAGTGGGTGAGTGTATTTATTTTGGTATATTTTATATTTCAAAGCACACAGGCCCTGCTAACTCACCACCTCTCCTGAGCAAGCTGTTGCTCACGCTCCCCTGCAGGGAAGCCTGGAGACACAAAGCAGCAGGACAGGTTTTCTATTACTCATGTTTCCCTAATCCATCACACACATGCTACTGCAAAGTGGGCTCTTAATTGAAACCACTCTAATTGTCAAACAGACCAACAAAGCCCTCGCTGTGGTTCACTGGCCAGTTTTCACGGCGGTTTGGGTGCTCACCAGGCTCAGCCAAATCCGCACGCCACGGCCCTGGAGAGGCAGCAGGGCCCAGGGCAGGTGTGGGGCTCCGAGGGGGCAGAGCTCCACACACCTCCTCCCACAGAAGGGCTCTGAACCTATTCCAGGGATTCACTACGGCTGCACGTGGGTTCTGCTCAAAGCTGCGGACGCATTTCCCAGCGTTTGCATCTCCCAGGGCAGCTGTGCCGCGGCCAGCACGGCCCCGGGGAGCCGGGGAGCTGCCAGGGCCCAGCCCCGAGCACGTTCACTGTGGTGGAGCCAGGGCAAAACAGCACAGAGGCAACTCGGCGCTGGCAGCAGCTCGCTGACTGCCCTGTCCAAACCCTTCTCACGGAATAACGTGGAAACCCCCACTCGATCCTGATCTCGGGGAGCTGCCTGTGCCCAGAGCCCAGGTGCCCCCAGCCCTGACCTGGGGACACCCACTCCCACCCCGCAGGTCTCATGAAGTGTCAGGGCCAACCACATCCATCAACGTCCACCACTGGGCTTCCAGGAGCTGTGCTTCCCTGCTCCATCTGCAAAGACCCAGCTACAGAATGAACCCCATTAAAACACTGTCCCCTCCTTGGGAGCCATCCTGCTGCCAGCAGAGCAACTTTACAACTGCACCACAACCACGGGGGACTTGCAACAGCTGGAGACTGATTGAACAGGGTATTTGGGAAGTAAGTTACACAACAGGCTCTTCTCAGCATGGAAGGAGAGAGGAGATATTGCTGGAGAGAGGCTGAAGCAGAAATACCTGAAAAATCAGAACTTCTAACTGCTAAAAGATGAAGTCCCTGCTAGTCTGGGTTTGGGTTGGTGTTTTGTTGCTGTTGTTGATTTGTTTTGGGGCTTTCCCCTCATTTTGACATGACCTTTATGGAATGACAAACCCAGACTGAGCAGAAAGGCTGTTTATCCCCAGACTGCAGGATCCCGTCCACTTTTCCAGCTCAGATGACAACTGAAGCAGTCAAACATAATGTGAAACTCAGTTTAAAAAATTTCCCCTATCTTTTCTACCCAAGTTTCCTTGAAAAGGTCACGGCAGAACTTCAGCAACCCAACGAAATCCAAAACCTGAGTGCTGGTTTGGTGCAGACATGAAGGTATAACCCAGGGGTGATTCACAGGGGTTTGTCACCTATCACTTCCCTGCTGAAGCAATGAAAACTTCCACAGTTGCAGGGTGTAAATGCCAGCATGGCACAGCCATGACTCAGGGCTGTGTAAACAGGGGGTAAGGGCTATAAAAGAGTGACTGGATGAGGTGGGATATGGGAGGTGATTTTCACTTACACACGTAACCAGCACTTGGATTTGTATCAGCAGCACTATTAATGTGCTCCATGGAAAAATATTCACAAGAGTAGGGCAAGTGGGGTCATTCCCAACCACAAACAGCAGCTCACAATATCCCTGTTCCTCTACAGTAGCCACGCTCCTGTTAAAGAAAACTTTCTCAAAGTAAATGCATGATTTCCACGTATCTCCTGGACAGCTCGGAGTTACAACTCTCTGGCTGTTCAAATCCAACAGGACTTTCCTCCTCTTCATCCTTCAGCTGAAAATCATTTGCATCATTTTTGAAAGTCTTACAAGCTTAAGACACACAAATTTATCTGAAACAAAAGCTCTATGAACCTTAAGAGATAATAAATAAGGGGTAGATAGGAAAGGGAGTTTTCTGCCCACAGTGAGCAGACAATTCCTTTTTAGAAGCTCTTATGTTCACGAAAAAGGAATGTTCTTCTAAAGCCAGGCAACAACAAGAAAAAAATCTATCCCATCAAATGCCACAGAGTAAGAACACGAGCTGGAATTGTTAAATCAATACAACTTGAGCACAGCAGTGAGGGCGGGAGGCCTTTGTCCCTGTCACTTTTCCAGAGCAGGGTGAAGGTCCAGTCATACATCCCACAGAGTTATCCCACATCCCAGACCTCCTGTAACACTGGGAATTAGGAGGAATGCATTTTTCCACATGCTCTTTTAGAAGTATGGAAACAGACTGTGCCAGGTTTATGGTACACGTTTTTAATCACATCTCAAGGGGCAAGGTTCTGCAGAACAAAACCAGGGTCCAGACCAAAACCCTCCTATTTCTGCAAATTATGTTCTTCCAGTTTCTAAAGCATTTTACATCCCAGCTGTATCTGTAATGGAATGAAGGAAACCTGTGTAGGAAGTGTTGTGTGTGTGACAGCAAAACTGCAGAGGAGCCAGACAAGCTCCAGTGAAGCACAACAACCAAAGGTGAACAGCACTGCCCAGGCAAAAAACCAACTTACTACACAAACTGAATTCACCATTAACCCGAAAAGCCTAAAAGAAACTTCAGCGAAGGGAAAGTAACAGATGGAAGGTAACAGTGGCAGGGCTGCGGGAGCAGGGCAAGGAGCAAGGAGAGGGCTGGGTTTGTAGTTTCATGGGGTTTCTTTTGGTTTTACTTTGGTTTGTTTGTTGGGGAGGCGGCATGATTTATTTCTCCAGTTCCCTCTCACTGCAACTGAGGTAATGAAAGACTTGAGCTTTGGCAAAGATCCCCTCTTTGCCCATAAAAATAAAAAAGAACTGTAATTAAACTCACCAGAAACAAAGCTAATCAAACTCAACAGTAACAAAGGGCAAGAGAAACATGTTCACTGTATCAGATCTTCCTTGCTGGCCCAAAGCCCAGAGTCTTCATTACATTTTTTTCTTTCCCCCCCATTTCACAACACATTAACCAGCCCTGGCCCAGGATGCCTCAGCCTTACAAACTCTGTTTGTAGGAGATCAGCATTTTGTGATCCAAAAACCCAGCATGTGGAAAGTGTTAAGGCTCTCGTGTAGTAGAGGAGGTTCTTAAAACTACTACTGTTCAACTCAGAAATCTTGGAGCTTCACAGCCCGTTAGAGGTTTGTGAACCACAGAGAAGGGCAGAGTTAGCAAAATAAATCAAGAGTTCCTGTGGGATGTCCTGGTGCTTTACACAACAGGCACAAAGCAGGCTCGGAGTTAAACAACAGGCAGGACTTCTCAGATTGCAGGAGGAGAGAGCTGGTTTATAACCTGGAATGTGCTCTCCTCTCTTTAAAGGGTCTGGAGGCATCCTACAAATAACTCTGTTTGTGTCAGGGGCACTGGAAGGGAAAAGGGAGCCCAGAAAGTGTGTCTGGGGGAGGGGGAGAGAGGATCAGCTCCACTGTTTGTTCCACCCAAGAACAAACTATTTCACCATGGCAATAAAAGCACTTATCAGCACCTTTTCCATGCCAGATTCCTTCCTGCTGTACAGGAGTTTGGTAGCATAAAACAAACAATATTCCCTGCCAATGTTCTTTATCCCAGATGACCAGAGCCAGTCAGGATTTCCCAACCACCAGTACTGTCAGCAGCTGTGATTTTGTCATCAATCTTGTAACACTTTGTCTGTTTCTTAAGGCTCCAAGTACTAAAATACAGCAATTACTCAGGAAAGCAGCTCCTCCATTTCCACCTCCCCAGCTTCTAAGCTCACATTTGCAAAGAAAAGGGGAACCCACAAACTGAATCTTGAAAGGTCTAAATCATAAGGAAACACGTCTGTCAACACTCCAGGATTTAGAAAAAGAGATGGAAGAAGCAAAAGGTTTTCTGTGGAATCTGCTTTGATCACTCCGTGCTTGCTGTGACATCACCTGTACCTTCTTAACCAGCCTGAAAGCGAAGGAGGGCTGAATTTCTTGAGTGCAGGAGGTGTGGTGCAGGATGCAGTCCTACCTGGGATACCGCCAGCACAGAAAGGGCCCCTCTGACTCCAAGGAAAAGGCACCAACAGCACAAATGGGGGATCCCAGCCTTGCAAGATCCTGATTACTCACAAGCAGGAATGGGAAATCCACAGCCTGAGCATTCCACAGCTTCATGAGCTTTGTTTTCCACATAGCAGGAGACATTAACGCACCTCTTGGCAGGGAAGGGATCCCTCTATATCCTATATATCCATAAATCCACCACTGTGCAGGTGTGCAGGGCCATGGTTGTGACTTACCTGAGCACCCTGCAGGGCAGGAACCCTCCCTTCCCTGCTGCTGGGAGAGAAGTTTACCCAGAGGAACATCCCCATCACCTAGAAGTCATAACCAGCATTTTTATGTCCTGACAATTTGAATTTTAACACACTCTTAAGCCCTTTTCCTTCAGATACAAAATGGAAATGGGAAACAAACCCAGAGCAAACGGAGCAGATTTGAACGTGAGCTGTTCAATGTTCCTTATTCTTACCAGAGTTCTATCCACAAACTGCTTTACCTTCCCTATGGCACAGCCTCCATTCTAGCTCCCCACTCTCAGTTTATTCCACATCTCTGTAATTCCTGGGAGTCTTCCTTAGCATGAAAAGAAATTACAAAAACCCCCCAGTAATCAAGCACTGCTTCTCTTTTACAGCTGGTTGGAAACAAAACTGACAAAACGAGTGCATCTGTCTGCTGGAGCTGTTATTGTGTCCTCACAGCACAGTTCCAGCAGCACATCACCGCACGTTTAGGAGTGACTGATGTGTCTGGGGGCTGGTTTGATGCCAGGGGAAGCAGTGGATGCTGTTCCCAGGTGCCATCTGGGGCAGGAGGTGATGGCTGAGCCCAGTGATCTGCTGTGCAAGAAGAAAGTTCATTTCATGCTCCGTGGCAGGCAAGACACTCAAAGCACAGTTTACTCTCTGCCAAAAGATGATTTTTCTTTTCCTAGTGCACAACCCTTTGCCCCAAGTGGCTGCTCTGCTGAACCCCACACAAGCTGGGCACAGTTTCGTGTCTGTGTGTCAAGGAACCAAACACTGCTCTGCACAGCTCCACATCACTCAGGCTCTCCTGGAACACGGCTCTCAGCAAGTCCAAGCTGTTTATATTTATTTACTTCTTCAACTTGAAAATTCAAAGCAAACTGCTGCAATAGCTTTTGAAACTGTAATCTCTCTCTCACACACACAGTGAGTACCACAGAGAGGATTACCTGGAGAGCATTTCTCTATTAAGCCATTTCAAAAATCAGTCCCCAGGCAGGATTATACAGATGCATTTCTTCACGGAGCTACCCACATTTTATAACATTAGCACTGTTCTAGGACAGGATGTCCCACAAACATCACTGTTCTTTCCATGACTTGTTTATTTTGGCCTTTCTGAAAGCCATTTTCAAGTTTTAAAGCACATCTTCAGTCACTGACTGGATGGGGAAGCACAAAACAGGAAGGGTTTGATGCACGGCAGCCGTGGAAAAGAGTCTTGCCAGGCTGGGACACTCCACCACGGAAATAAACTGCACAAATTCTCTACCAGATACCTGTTTTATGTACCTGAGAGTCACAGGACCTCAGGGGTGGTGGCTGAGTATTTGATACAATCTGACAACTGCCACAGAAGAAGAAAAGCTGCTCGTTTTTCTCAGAGGGAAAGAAAAATACAGAATAAATATACAGCTGTTGATGAACAAAAGCATTTTAACCAGAGTCACACACACCCTTCAGCACAGATGCAAAGAAGAATTCACAACAGGGAAACAAACAAACCGAAATTCCTTAGGATGGTGAATTATAAACAGAAAGTGAGGAGAATGCAGTGCAGCAGAGCTCTGAGGAGCCACAGCAGCATTGTGTTCTCTCAGTTGCTGAGGAAGACTCAGACAACATTGCAGCAATTACCCAAATAATCTTGGCTTTTATCTTTGACTACGGACTTTTCCCTACAAAGCAGGAATTGTCCTTTTTGGCTCCCCGACAGAACTCAATGCAATTGCCTAATGGCCCTCTTTTACTTGCAACAATATTTTACTCCTACCTACCTCTAAACCTTCAGAGAAAAATAAACAATGAGTTCCAATCTTGTAATGTAAAATAATAAAAAAAAAGCCACTAGAGTGCAGAGCTGATTTATTGCCCATGCTAAACTCAATTCTAGAGTCCAGCTGGCACAGTGAATACACCTTCTGCTTTTATGCTCCTCATCTATGAGGGTTTCTTAGTAAGAAGTCAAATAAGCAGCTCATTTTTTGAGCTGATGATGCTGTAAATTACCTTTGGAATACAAAAGTAAAATAAAACAATTGAAAACGAATCCTCTTATTCTCTTAAGAGAAAGCTTAAGAGATTTAAAACCAATAAAAACAGAGCACATTAGGGTACTTTCTTTCTTTGGTTTTACTTGCTGGCATCGGGACAGGCAGGTTTGGGAAGGGTATTTTGGTCTTTGGAAGATGAACTCAGCCATTAATCAGCGACCACACACACGTGGCACAGGCCCTGCAACAACAGGCCAGGTACCAGGGCTGTTCAGGGCAAGGGATGCACCTGCAGGGCACGGGCAGTGAGAGGATGAACCCAGGGAACGGAGACACAAGGAACACGCATGGATGTAAACCATGGAGCTGTGGCCCAAGGGTGTCCAGTGCAGGCCAGCTGGGAGCTGTACTCACCTGGAGCCAGTTTTAGAGATGAAGAAAGACACCATGCTGTACGGGAGTTAAACCTTTATATCTAAAGACCTCCCCAAACCTTCTGGTTTATTATCCAATAAAATTATGACATTTGCAATAGGTTTAACAGCTAAACTTTTGAAAACAAACCAAATCACAGTGAACACATACACTGAACATCCCTCTGCAAACAGCTTGCAGCTCAGAGCCACTTCAATTCAGGAATATCTCCATCTGAGCTCAGCTCCTATGAGCTCAGCATTTCATTACATTCCTTGGCTTTGCTTATTCTGCTCCTGGTGAGCAGCAAGAGCTGAGAGGCTGTGAGCTGCCTCAGCACACTGCTCTACCTTGAAGTCAAACATATTAATGTTCTTCCTCAACCAGCCAAGATAGCCACGCTCACAAAAACAGGAAAAAAAAAAAGGCAGCATGTTCCCTACAGAAGAGTTTGTTATGCAAATGCTCAGTGGTTTCACTTACACAGGAAAAGCAACTGCTGCCTCTGCCCATTTTCCTAACTGGACCGAAGCCCAGTAGGATATTTGCTATGACTAAAGAAAAAAAGTCTCAGCCTATTATTTTAAATTATTTTAAAAACGTGAAGCCCACAGCCCCTGTTTTAGCAGGAACAAACCCCTCTGCCTGCAATGGCCACGCACTGGAAGCACCAGCAGCAGAGAGCAGGGTGAAATGAAAAGGAGCAGTGGCTGTTTATGTTGGCAGTCGCTTCAAACTCTAATGGAAAATTTCAGCTCTGACTGCATCCAGGCTAGAACAAGTTATTAAAGAAAAAGGTTCAGCTTTCAAACAAAAAGGCTTCCACAGCTCGTCCCCTTCCGAACGCTCCCGCAGCAAAGGCAAGTCAGGAAATAATGTGCCTTGACTGCACTGTATTAATATTCCATCATTAGGGGAACATAGCATCAAATAAAAGAGATTTCCTTGGGGAGAGCAGAGCGCAGATAAAGCCCACGCCACAGCCACAAACACAGCTACTGCTGCAAACAACTCTCACCACTAACTGCAAATATTAAAAAGCCAATGTAGGGCTAAGTAATCACTTTATACTAACAGACCAAAAGATATTCATCTAATTATCCCCCTCCTTTGATCAAAGGAAAACTGCTATTTGAACAATTGTGTCGAGGGAGAAGCTGTACTTTTCAGATGCTCAGGAGAGTTTTGCACAAATATTCCTGAGGCTGCTGGCTGCCATGGGCAGTGACATGAGGAGCGCTCAGCTTGTCCTCAGAGGGGACACACACCTTGCCAGCCCACACATATGGTCACTGCACTGACCTTTCAGCTACTACACATTTGCACTATATTTAAGAGCTACTCAGGAAGCCAATATTGTGTATTATGTAACACAAGATTAAGCATTAATGAGGCAAGAATAAAATTGTTTATCTAAACCCCAATCTAAAATTAAACAGAAGTTTATGCTGAAAGCTCACACTGCACTCATTTTGTCTCCTAACATTAACAGAGCACAGCTTATTTAGTCTCTGAGGTAAGTCCCAGCAGCATTTAATTTGGAGGGAAAGATTTTACTATCAGAAGAGAGACAATTTTTCCTAAAGAAATGATGCATATTTAGTTCTTACGTGCATAAATACAGCACATTGCAGGTATTTCAATCTAAGGAAACAGCCAATATCCATAACTTCTGTTTACACTGTGTTTTAGAGCTAAATAAAGGAGCATCCACCCAGAGGCAAGCTCTTTCGATTGCACTCTGTCATCTCTTGCTCAGCAGCCAAACCAAAAATCACACACACACACCAAAGATACCTATGTGCTCAACAGGGAAATTCAAACCAAAATTAGCCCAGAGGCTGCATGCCTGCACAAAGCTCCTCTGTCCTCTTTTTGGGCTCCTTGCTAAGCAGGCAGCTCGACAGGGCTCACTGGGCCAGCCAGGAGGGGACAGGCACAGAGCCCACGGCCACAGTCACTGGACATGAACTGTCCTCGAACAACACGGCAGCCACTGGGGCACCCCAGACACTCACACTGGCATCAATGCCCAGTTTCCAGGGCACGGACAGAGGCCCAGAGTGCTGGGGCCTGTTCCCAGGGAGGACAACGTGGTGCCCAAAGCTCAGTCCAGCTGCAGCAAAGGCCAGCACGCTCTGACTTTAACAGGATGTTTGCTACTCCTGAACCCAGGAAAGGCTGCCAAAGGCACAATCACACACATCCCCCCGCCTCTGGAGCCAGGAGGGTTGAGTTCCACTGGTCAGACAACACCTCTGACACACAACAGGCTGCAGAACTCCAGCCAGAGGGAAACAATTCTGTTTCTTTAGGGACTGTGGCCTTAAATAGTTCAAACAAACTGGAACTGCAGCCTGAGGCTCCCAGAAGTGCTTCTGGGTGAGCAGCACAAGGGCAGGCTGAGCAACAGGACCCAGCTCTGGATCCCAGCAAGGTGACACCAGGACCTGGCATCCTCCTGCTCCTGCTCTGATGGATGTCACTGCCCTGCACAAGCTCAAGTTCATTCCATGTTTCTATTTCCCTCCTGCACGTAGCCAACACAGAGTTAAGCTCTTTCCATGAACACAGTAAGGCAATCCCCAACCTCAGAGGCATTTAAGTACCTTTATCTCAGGCCTATCACAATGCTGGTGCTTCTAAAACTCTCAAATTCAAGTAGCTCAGTGTAATCATCTAAAGAATTCAGAGCAGAATGTTAAACACTCAGAAAATCCTGTATTATCACAAAGTTTTAGCAAATTATCCCAAAATGGGTGGGTGGGAGGGGAATAAAACCACATTCACAGCCAAATCAGATCCTTAAGCAAAATGTTGCCAGCTGTGCACCTTCCATTCTCACAACACATGAATTTAAATGAAAGTCATTACTGAAAACTGTTCATGCCACATAGAAGCCTCCAAAATTTACTTCTTACCATGAAGAAGAACCAGAGCAGAGCAGGACAGTCCAGCAACTGCATCAACCTCAGCTACAACTAAGGGAAAACTGCTCAGGAGAAGGTAAAAGGAGGGAAGATACATGGAAACAGAGAAGGCATAATTAAGACAGTTCAATGGAAACCCAAGGAAGTCTCAGAAGTCTTATTTAAACATCTCATGGCTCGTCTACATGGAAGCAGTTTTTCTCCAGGAGTATGAGAAGGTTAACACTGACCCAGCCTCAAAGCCCTGCCCTCCCTGATCCACTGCAGCATTCCCACTCCAGCAGAGCATGCCCAGCTGACAGCTGATTCCAGTTCCTGTGCCTCCTACACCGAAAAGCTTGAAGGAAATGCTACAGTTACTTACTCTCATGCCCACTGGGAACCACTCCTGGACATAAACTTGGAAATAAACCGGAAATTTACAGTAAACTGGCAGAGTGAAGACCCAAACAAACACAGCTCTGATAGGGAGTAAATATTTTCTTTCATAAAGCTTTTTTCTTTATGATTATTCCTTTAGAATAAATAATTTAAAAACATTGAAAAACTATGTCAAACTAGTTAAAATATATATTGATAAACATGGGATTTTCTTAAAAGATATTGCATGTTAACTGTGGAGGGGAAAAAAAGCCAAGGCACAACTCAAATAGGCCATTCCTTAACACACTTGTGAAAACTCAGTACAGTATGGCCTAATTCTCATCTCTCACCACGGCCACTTTACACCTTCCCAAACTATAAAAGAAATACAATGTCATATTCACCTCTATATTCTGACTTTCTGCACGGCAGCCTCAGCTTGATTCGATGTAAAACAGGCCTGGTCTCCACAAGGATTCTGTATTTCTGCTGTATTCCTTACCTTCCACTGCTTCCATGTCCCAACCACAGGGTTCAGGGTGCTATCAGGGAGAACTCTGCCCACTGAAGGGTCTGGGCAAGGCACACATCTTACACAAATCATGGTAATAAGGAGGTCTGACTTTCAGGGGGGTTTGCAGAGCCAAAACCCTGGCTCCCCTCCCCACAGCCTTCAGTGACCAGGAAGGAAAACTCTTAATAAATCAGATGTATTCAGCTATTAGGGCAAGTCACTCCAAGAATGCCCGACACATTTTTAAGTATCTGCAGGTTGCTTTAGTGCTTTTGCATCCATATAATAACTTTTTAGAGTTTCACCTCATGTTAAAGTGGAGGCTGAACAGGAGGATAAGGCCTTTTTCTGGTGTTTCTGGAACTGCTACAGGGTTACTTCACATTGCAATAGAAAAATGGCAGGCAAAGTATCTGAAATTATTTTGGTGACCAAAAAAATGCAGACAAATTAATTCCACAGCCCTGACATTGACATTATTCATTATTCCACTCTAAGGAACAAAAGCAAAACTGGACAGTCAAATATTTACTGCAGCCTTTATTCTGCAATGTCTTCCTGTAGCAAAACTTCTCTGCAAATTTTGGCTGAAAAAGATTGGGAATTAAAGAAAGCAGAAGTGAGGCCTGTGGGCAGAAATAGGAAGCAGAGATTATAAACAACCCGTTGTAGGTCAAAGGTTATTTGTAGATCAGTTACCACAGGGGCTAAAAAAAAACCTGAGCCCAAAGCCATCAACATGATACTTCCCACAGCTCAGACTTAATATTTAGTCTTCTCTGTGCTAAAAAATTAGACCTAATGAAACAAAAATACAACACTTGAAAAATGATAGCTTATATGAGGTTTAACACCACTTGCAAAACTTTTACAAAAAGCCTAAGCCTGATATTCGAGCTCCAGCATTCAAGTCAAGTAGCACAACCAGACACCTGCCCCCAACTCTCCATTTTCTTGTTTTTCTTTTTCTTCCTCCTGCAAAACGTTTTTCTCCATCACAAAAAAATACATTTCATATTTAAAATACGAATTTAAATTTATAAAACCCCTTCATAGTTGCTGTAACTCAAACTTACAAGAGTATACTTTTGCCTCTCAGTAACTTTACCATCAGCAGAATTCATTTCTAAAAGCAAACACAGATTTGTTCTAAATCCATTCTAGGAGATATTCTGAAGGAAGGAGGAAATGCATCATTAAGCCATGTGCTGTGTTTGTTTGAGGCTGGGAAGATCCATATTATTCAGCATCCCTTCCAAGCTGTCATTTTTCCAGCACTGGGCCTTCATGCCTCGAAACCCTACAGAAGACTAAAGCAAAGTCCACCAATACTTCACCCGTAATTTAAGTTTTCTTTCTCACCAGAATGAGTGAACACAGAATTGTTTCATCCTCCCCTTGCTATTTGGCTTGCACAAGTTACTGTTTACCACCAAAAGATTGTGTTATCACAGCACTGTCTCACAAGAACCTCTGGGAAGAGAGTGGAAACATCCTACAGAAATGGAGAGGTTTTAGAATATTTTTACAGTAATGCTCTTCCCCACTGCACGCCCGAACTCCACACCTACAAAAGTCTAAACGTTCACTTTAGCTTTAAATGGTTTTCCAGATTGCTAATATATTGCTACAAAATTGTCTAACTCCGTTTTCATGGAGTTACCTCCCCTCTAAATTCAGAACAAAAATGAAAACCACTTTCCCAAACCCTCCCAGCAGTTAAATGGCACCTGCAGAACAGAAACCGAAGCTTTCAGAGCAGCTTATTTTAGGACAAATGGAAAAGTAACTGGATTCCCAAGCCTTCCCAAACCCTGTCTCCTCTGAAGGAGCCAACCCCTCCTCCCTGTCCCTGTCCCTTGGAGGCCCTGCCAGGATTTTCGGTGGAATGACAATTACGTAAGGCTGATGAAGTTGGGGAGAGTAACGAGCCACGGATCAATTGCCAAACACAAGTTCCACGCCGCAGGAACGGGAAGAGTTAAACAGAGCCACGGAATCGAGCAGGTCACAGGAGCAGCACATACCTCAGGCTTCCCGGCTCCATCCGACGTTGTTTTGGTTTAGGTTTTCTTTAATTACCCGGTGCCATTCGAGCCCGACTGGGTGACACAAATGTATTATCCCATCATAATGTCACAATTTAAAATTAGATTTGGTCTCCATAAATACACTTCACCCAAGCTCAGCGGCTCCGTCCAGCCGTGACGATTATTTTATGTAACATCGTTCATACCCCAAGACCTAAAAACTGCACTAAAAATCAGCAGCTGCCTTGGCTGGCTGTGGACTTCCCTTGCGTTTATCTGAAGAGAATTCGGGGTGAAAAGGAAAGAGTTTCGCAAGATCAAACAGCGAAGCAGCGAGAGAAAAAGCGAATTACATAAAGTCCAAATGTACTTACGGTCTCCTTATTGGGAAGCAACTCCTTTCGGATTCTGAAGAAGTTCTTGCCGTACTGCCTCAACCCCTTAATAAAACGTTTCTGTGATAAAAGATAACAAAAACAGCGTGTCAGCAGCAGGAAAAAAAAAAGATAAAGAATAAACCAAAGGCTGCTGTTAATCGGCAGAGGAGCCGAGCGGCGCCGGGAGCCCAAGGTCTGTCGGTGGAGCGAACGCACCTACACGGCTGCGAGCGGGGGAAAAACACCGAAAAATTCCAACCGCATCCCCTTCCACGTCCAACTTCCAGCGTTCGGCGCTTAACAAGAGTCAGTGCCACAGTCCGTTCTCCCGGAGCCGCTCCGGGGTCGGTTCCGCGGCCGCGGAGCGGGAGGGAAATGCGCAGCGCCGGGATCCGGGGCGCGGAGCCGGCGCCGAGCAGGTGCCGCAGGGGTTAAATCCTCGCAGCCCCCCGCGATCCTCCTGCGGGGGCTCGGAGCGGCGGCGGGGCCGGGCCCGGAGCGGGGAGCGTGGAACGGGGCCGAGCCCGGAGCCGAGCCCGGC